>PITA01002006.1:0-174472 GCA_004023965.1 Spilogale gracilis
TGACTGGAAGTTTATACTGTTGGAAGGCCACGGATGTTAAGATGTTAAGGTGTTACCTCTGTACTCAACAGACAAAAACAAAACAAAACAAACAAACAAAAAAAAAACAGTATTAGGAAGAATCTGACCAAGGTGAAGGTATTAGTGTGTTGTACATTACAAATGGTAATCTAACATCAGTGAGGGTGAATGGAGTTGGGGGAGTGAAGAGACAGGATGGTCCATTAGGGCAAGCACCATAGTCCAGGCAAGCTATAATAAAGTGGCAATGATGCAAATGGGCAAGACCAATAAACAGAAGTAAGACAGAAAAGAAAACAGGGTTTACAAAGGACTGGTCACAGAGATACTAGAGAAGGGCATGTCAGTGATAATTCTGAGGTACTGAGCTTTAGTGGCATCAGGGAATATTACACACCCTCTTAAACACTTTATATATATTTTTTCATTCCTCATTCAATCAGATGAATAAACAATCCTCCATTTTACATACAAAAAAAAAAAATTGGACCTTAGAGACAATTTGTCCTGTAGTGGCAAAGCTGGAGTCTGGATTGCAAAGTGCTTAGTTATAACTCCTTGGAGGACATGAGTGGTTATACTACTACTACTTATACAACCACATTTTTCATTCCATGATCATTCCCAGACATACAGATTTATAACTGACAGCAAATTATCAAATGCATGCATTTCTAACTATTACCTTTATTTATTTAATTTTATTCTGTAATACACACATAATTGGTAGTGTTATAGCACAAATAAGATTTTGATGCAAATCAGGTATCAACATAAAATAAAAGGAAATTGAAACAGAGGGGAAATTTAACCAGAAATTTGTGATATAACAATTTTTAAAGTCCAGATTGGAAAACAATCTAGAGAAAACAAACTTAGAAGTTAATTTGATAGTCTTGTGTTTTCTATATAGATGAAAATAATGAATTACCTATTAGATTATTTGACATATTTCCTAGATTTTCCCTGCCAAGATGACAGAATTAGAAAGAAAAACACTTATTTTCTTGTTAGGATAGAACCTCAATAAAATTCAGTGTGATATTCAGATAATTATTGTTTCTATAAGGAAAGGACAAAATCAGACTTCATCACTTCCAAATGCCTTCCAACATTATGTCACCAGAATTATAAAACAATGAGATATCATCACATTATAACACATCATAAAATTTAACTTAAAACACATGAATACATTTTACATGATTGCCCTTTATAGAATGACTAACTTTCGAACACCCATACAACAGAGTATCAGACCTTCAACAGATAATTAGAAAACTATGCTCCTAACCTCTAGAAACAGTACTGAAATAAAAAGGACTTCATCTCATTTGTGTCTGGCTTAAGTTTACATTTACTTTGTTTCTTATATATATGCTTATATGGAACCATATATGTGTGTGTATGTATATATATATATGGTTATAAGCTTACCAAGAGATATTGATGTAACCATAGCCTTTGGGTAAGAATGTCTTTCAAAACATGAGTTCATCTATCTGAGCATCTGGGGTCCTCAGGGCCATTCCTACTACTATGGTTGCTTGATAAGCCCCACTCTCAATTAAAGGTTCCACCACAACACCTGATGTTTCCTGAATTTGCTTGTACCAACCTCAACTGCCTCCACAACCCTGCCTCGTCAATAGTATGTAGAACTCATTTCCTATTCATTATTTTACAATACAGTCCCAATAATATCAATTTGATGCACACAGTCTGATCTGAAGTCCATTAGCCTAGATTTCCAAGTTCTCCTACCAAGAAGAGAGCTATCTCCATAGCTCTAAATGCAATAGTTGATGCTTTAATGAGATCTAGCCTGTATTCCCCTAGAACTCTGTGTTATCCTCACTCTTAAATGTACTTATGGATTTGGGCAAATTATGTTGGCATTAAGTTCCTCATCCACAAAATTGGTTTGGAAAATCAAAAAGATAATGCTAAAAATGATAGTTTAGTACATACTATGTGGAAACACATTTAGATTCCTTTCTGCCCATGAGAGGATACTTTTCATTTATCAATTCCATATTTCCCTAATAAACTCTCAAAATGACAGAAGAAACAACACATTCATACTATTTTTCCAAGTCTTCACATTAATAAGTCTTTGTTTAGCAAGTTAGCTTTGTCAAGCCAATAACCTGTATTATTCTCGCTCTTCAAATACAATCGTATTGACTTATGGGGCAACTGACAACATTTTGGAGAAGTTAAATAAAATTATGAAAGAAAAAGCTTTAATCTTCTGCCCTGCAGTGAGTCTGATGAATACAACTGATAGCTCTGTGCTTTGATATGTGTGGTCTTTTTTCCTTAAATGTTATTTAGACAGGTCTTTATGAAGCACAATGAAGCCTTCAAAAAAGTTATACTAGATGAGAGTGTGTTTTGTTAAATTTCTGAATGTTCCCTTTTTTTTCAGAGAAGAATTCTTTAGTAACCTTTAAAAGGCAGACAATTCCAAAATTACTTACATTATTTTTATTAATTTAAATTATTTACTGAGACCAAAGAAAATATAGAAAATTCCTCAAATTATTTTTAAGATAAGCACAAACATAATACAAGACCATAATAATAGTAATATGAAAATAAATATATAATCAATCTCATTTATTTAATCAGAGAATAATAAGCCACAATTTTTTTAAATTTTCAAATAGAATGCATCAATATACCAAAAGACAATTCTGGATACTTCTAAAGAAAATGGAACCGTTGCGATACTGCTGGTGGGAATGCAAAATGGTGCAGCTGTTACAGAAAACAGGATGGAGGTTCTTCCAGAAATTAGCAAGAGAACTGCCATATGATCCAGCAGTCTCACATCTGGGTATATAGTCAAAAGAACTAAAAACATGTCTTCTCATGTAAAAATTTATCGTAAGATCTTAAGAGGTACACCCATGTCATTTTGACAGTATGCTCTGGTTTAATACAAAGTCTTCTCTGGGTTTAGTCTCTCTGCAAACTTAAAAAAAGAAATTTTTGCAATTTCCGCAGCCTGTGGAGGAAATGTGACCTTAAAAAAATAAAATTGTATGTTTACATATTGGTGCTATTCTGAACTATCTGAAGAACTGGATAGATTGTTTTTAATTCAATAATTACAATTTTATAAGCTTATGGGCCCCTGAGGAACCATTATGAACTACAAGTGAATACCGTACTCATTGAAAAACCCGTGGTTGCAGTGTCCAGCAAAGATCACATATGCAAAAAAATAAATAAACCTGTCAACCACAGGCTTGTGTTATATTAATTATGAAGTCCAACTGGTATGTGGAGTGTTATTTTATGGACCATGGTGAGTTCAGTGCTTCATAAACCCTTGATACTCTATGTAAAAATGTGATACGCATTTTTCTGAGGAGAGGTTCCACAGTTTTCCTAGATTGTGAAAGGAGTCCATCATACACCTCCGCCAAAAATTAAATAAATAAGGGCGCCTGGGTGGCTCAGTTAGTTAAGTGTCTGTCTTCAGCCCAGGTCATGATGCCGGGGTCCTGGGATGCAGCCCCATGTCAGGCTCCCTGCTCAGCAGGGAGTCTGCTTTTCTCTCTCCCTCTGCCCTTGCTTCTGTGCTCTATCCCTCACTCATTCTCTCAAATAAAATATTTTTTTAAAAAATGAACTAAATAAAATTTGAGAGTATTATACTTCAACTAAAAGAAATAAAAATACTGGAAAGAAGATAAAGAATTAAAATCTAGATCGAATTATTGTGGAAAGAAAAAGGTAAATTAGGAACCTCAGTGTCTCTCTTTTTTCCTTTAGGTGCCAGAAACCACAAAGCTATTTTTATCACCAACATGACAAAACTTACTCAGAGGGAGGGTACTGGAAGCACCAGTCATTCTCACGTAAGCGCACTCCAACACCAGTGGGCTTATTACCACGAGCACCTGGCCCTAGCTCAGGAGGTTCTGTGGGACTGTGTGGGAGCCTGGAATTTGCAAACCTAACAAGTATAGGGAGTGAGACAGATCTAGGGAGCCAACAGAAAAACCAGAGGAGAAACATTGCATTTCTTCCAATCCATTCACAGTTTTCTCCTTTAATGGTTTGTGCTGTGTTGTCATTTGTAAACTAGGCACCTTGAGGCAAGACTCTGTTTATTGTTTTTTTTTCTAAAGAGCAAAAGAAGTTCTTATGGATGCTATAATATAGAGTTATAAAGCAAATCTAAGAAAAAAGAAATATGTCTATACCAATACTACTTTCAGTAATTTTCAGGATATCAAATGATAATCTCAAATGTCATCTTGTTAACTATCTGTCCACTAACACAGGAATAAGTAAAAACTGGATCATCACAAATTCAGATTATAGTGCTATCAGATGGAAGATGAAAACATGAATAAAATTCATTTTATATTCTAGACAGTGCCTCAGTTTAACAGTAACATCTTTTTTTTACAACCCTATAATGCTGGGATTATAGGATCACAATGCTTTCAGAAAAATTAGGAGACTTCTAGGTAATAATTCTCAAACACTGATTAATCTTACATATTTTGGAGGGAAAGGAAGGTTTACTCCCAAATCTAATATAAATAAGTCATATAAATTTGACAGCTTATTATAATAAGTAAAAGAGTAAGAAACAGAGAAATCAAGGACACAGGCAACATTCCATCTATTATTTCCAATTTGGCGTCTTTAAATAATAGGTCATTTGAAGCTATAAAAATCTTGAAATACATTATGGAAAGGTAAAATGGCACTTAACTGTAAAACTTCACAACAATATAAACCTGAGAATTGCTAAAAATGCATTTACACTCTGCAAGGTACAACTAATAAGTCCAACCTAAAATTCCTCAAATGTAGCCATCATTTTAATCATTTAGCCACAAGTCTAAACATTGCAATTAATTCTCTGGCACTCATGCAAGTTTGCTATGGGGAAGCCATGTGAACTCAGACATCATCAGGCAATATTTATGTGCTTGGTACACAAACAGCCTTGTCACTCATGAATTGCCTCTTTAATGCAAAAACAACAGCATATCTGTCTCATTTCCATCATCCCGAGACATAGCACATGCAGTATAAGGAGGGTGGCAGATATGGTGCTCTGAGAAGTATAGAGGCTCCCAACCACAAAGAATGAGGACTAGCTAATATCATTTTTTACACCTCACTTCTGGGTCAACCTACAATAGTCAAAGCCCTCTTAAATGGCATTCACATAAAAATACAAATTTAAATGTTTGAGATCTGAATTGGTTTTCAGAATCAGGGAGGAAATATGATGTCACCTTGGCAGTATTTTTTATGTGCCACCCAGTTTCTAAATGTCAGACTTAAAACATCCAAGAATATTTTTCACTAAGTTTGCCTCAGCCATATGTCCTGTGATAGAAGGGCAACAATATTTGTTCACAATATTTTAATTTACTAAATTTAGGGATGAGATCCTAAGAGGAAAATACACAAATGCAGTAGATTGAAAATCTATGGCAATGAAGTGATTAGCAAGAATTTCACATAAGATGTCAAATTTACTTATGTAAAGGGATATGTTATACTATAATAATAACTGATATAATAAAATATTATATTTTATCACTTGCCAAACTCATCTCTACCTAACTGGCACTGAATTTAGACTATAATGACATTCTGGGCAAAGTTAGAGGTAATGAATGCTGCTCTAAAGTAAAGAGAATGTTTTGTTTCAGTTATAGGTCTCAGTAAGGATAAAAACAGGAATCCTGTCCCAGTCAAGGAAAATTCCAGAACACCAAAGCTATTTTAGATCTGCCTCAGCATTCAGCATCCTTCTAGGAAAATCCTGAAGATCTAACTAAGTTAACGACATCATGATTCTATCTCAGAAGTGTCTAATTATGTCACACAGCCTCTCCAAACTACAGAGTTTCCCCCAGGTGCATAAACCTGACCTTCAGCTGTCTCCATAAAGAGCAAGGATCTTCTGTAGTTACTTGGACACTAAGTCTCATTCTACTCGTCTATAAAACATAGATATTGATGATTACTTTTTAAGGTTGCTTTGAAGGTAAAATGTGATAATGTATGTAAAGCATTTGGCACAGTGCATCCAGAAAAAACTTAGGTGTAACAATGTTTTTTAACTAATAATGGTAATTATTAATGCTAATATTTTAATATCCATACTAAGTTTGAGCCATGAAAAATCTCCATTGCCAGCAAACAGTCAAGCATTGCTCCGGTGATATTTTTCCTTCACAGAGAAGAAAAAGCCAGACAACTTGGCATGCAGCATATGTTCTAAAATCGTATAAGCTACCAAAAGCAATGGAAAAGCAGATGAGAGCATCTTAAAAATTAAAATGCCTTTTGATTGCTCTGCATTATGTCCTGTGTTGCAGAGAGGCACTGTCAGAATCAGTAGCTTTATAAATGATGGATTTTGTACAGCATAAAAAGGCATGGCAAAGTATATTTCAAATTTTGTTTTCAAAACATTGATTCCTAAACATTTTTGAAATTAAATTTCCCTCATGGTTCACCTTAAACCCCTTGTCCTGCTCCACAAGAAAAACAAGAAAAGGAAAATTCTCCTTTTGTGATTCCACCCACAGATAAATTGCAGATAACCATTAGAAATCACATGAATGAATTATTTTATGAGTCTGATTTTTCTCTATTGAATATTCTCCTCCTTTTGGTCATTACTCCAAGTAGTTGAGTATCACTTTTATTTATTTCTTTCCTTATGTTTTCAAAAATTAATGAGAAGGCTAGTGTTTCTAACACAGTGCTTTGTTTCTGCCTATCTGATAATGCAATAACCAAGATTTCATTATAGCATAATAAATGTTTGTGGAATGAATGAATGGAATATCAAGTCTAATTCTCTCCTTTCCTTTTTATTAATATTAGATTTGCTATGGGTTTTCTCTTCTTTGTGACCACTCCACTTGAGAAATATTGAGCAATTCCTACACAGAATTTTTTTTTTTACTATGTACTGTGCCTGCATAATGAAGACACCATTGGGCTTTTCTATACATAATTTGTGAATTAGGCATAAAAAGGGCATTGCATTTTACCAAACTTTGGCATATATCCATTCACAATGAGTAAGCTTAAGGTGAAGTAAATGTTTTTTCACAGGGATAATTACTAAATTCCCACAGTCATATAGAGATCTTTTTTTCCAAAGTAAAAACAAGCCAATAGTAAGTAACTGATTTTTAAGTTTGCCATTTGCATTAAAATATGCATTTTGTTTATTATACTGTGTGTTGCACAGTCTAAAGAAATATAGACTATAAATTAATCATAGTGCTTATTTAGGATATATCAAAAATGATACTCAACATGACAATGATACCAATGTACAGAATGCTGGGTGTTACCATCCTAAGTTTCTTAAAGATGGTGCAACTTTTTAAACTTAATTAATGCTATATAATAGCACACATCTGATTTGTTCCTTTCTTTTGTTTTTTAAAGATTTTTTTTAAAATTTATTTATTTGACAGAGAGAGAGATCACAAGTAGGCAGGGAGGCAGGCAGAGAGAGAGGAGGAAGCAGGCTCCCTGCTGAGCAGAGAGAACCCAATGCGGGGCCTCGATCCCAGGACCCTGAGATCAGGACCTGAGCCAAAGGCAGAGGCTTTAACTTACCACTGAGCCACCCAGGCACCCTGACTTGTTCCTTTCTTGCTTCCAAAGATTTATTTGAAGTACCACATCTATTCTACACACCCAAAATTCCTTAAGGTGTTTTCCTTGACTATGTACACATACAGCATTGGAAGTGACAAATGAAGAAAACTCTCAGAAAGAGGAGATTCTACTAAAATGTAGCAGGAGTTCTTTTACGCAGGGAAGGGTTAGAGCAACTAAGCAGTAAAAGATTGTTCCCATAATGAACATGGGTACAATGTCCTCTGATTACTCATTGTCTCCATTTAAATGATTGTCTTATACCATATGATTCCATTCATATGTGGAATCTAAGAAATGAAACAGATGAACATGGGGGGGCGCAGCAGTGGGAACGAGAGGCAAACCATAGAAGGGACCTTAACTGTAGAGGATGCAAGGAGGGTTGCTAAAGGGAAAGGGGGAATGTTAAGTGGGTGACCTAGGTATTAAGAAGGGCACTAGTGATGAGCCCTGTTGTATGTAAGTAATGAATCTTTAAATTCTACTCCTGAAACCAATACCACATTCTATGCTAACTGGAATTTAAACAAAAATCTGAAACAAACAAACAAAAGAAAACAAAATGCTTATCTTTGTTGGTGACATTAACCCATCAGTGGCCTTTCATGGAAAACAAAATAAAACACATCATTTGGCAACCTGCTAGTGCTATTATCAGTAGTTGTCTTGGTCCTTCCCAGGAATGCAGAGGGATGTGAGGTGGTCTTTTTACCCTCCGGCACCTCAGGTCAACTCCCTAAATAATAGCTCATCTGGATTCTGACCACCCTAGCTGCCTGACTGAGCCCGGGGGTGATTTGTAATGAGCACCAGGAGAGTTCTGATCACGTCCTACTGCGTTCCCAGTGCACATGTTCAGCAGCTTGATGTTCAGCACTGGCACAGATACAAAGAAGCATTTGAAGAAAGGAAAAAAGGAAAAAAATAAACCCTGACTCATCCATTCAATCATGGAATAAATATTTATGAAGGCATTCTTTTTAATTTCTGGATAAGACATTTTAGGGACTTGTGATACAAAAGAAATGACATATTTACTTTCAAAGAGCTTCTAATCGAAGAAATACCTAATGCAAAAGTTAGGAATATGACATTCTTGCCCATATCCCTTTGGAGCCCTTTACAGCTTCTGGCACCCCAGCTCCAGGTGCAGTCTTACCCCCAACACCAGCTTCTGCAGCTCCTGTTGCAAGGCTGCCCGCAAGACTACTAGAACTGCTTTGCCTATACATACAGAAAGTGGCAAGCAGAGTGCCTGGGTGGCTCAGTCGTTAAGTGTCTGCCTTAGGCTCAGGTCATGATCCCAGGATCATGGGATCGAGCTCCGCATTGGGTTCCCTGCTCAGTGGAGAGCCTGTTCCTCCCTCTCCCTCTCCCCTACTTGTGTTCCTTCTCTCATTGTGTTTCTCTGTCAAGTAAATAAATAAAATCTAAAAAAAAAAAAAAAAGAAAGAAAAGAAAAAAGAAATAAAGATATAAAAAAAGCAGCAAGCACCAGGAAGTACACATATGCCGCCTCCCCGCCCTCAGCCCTGAGCCAATGACTAAAAATACTTGGGTTCCCTTGCCTCCCAGATGGGACAACTCAGTAGTATGTCCAGTGTCTCAGGAGCTTATCCTACAAGGCAGATATGTTACTCCCCAGCAGCTGTAGGATTTTCCTGAATATTTCACCCCTTACTTGTCTTCTTTCCATTTCATGTCTACTTTCCCACATTGCCTCTGGTTTTTCTCCAAGAATACTTCCTAATACAGATGAAAGGATAGTTTCGGTAAACAGAATGCTACTATTAGCATTATTTGTATTATTAGTAAGGATTATTGAATTGAAAATGATACAAAAATGAATGAGATAGATTTTATAAAAGTCATACAAAATGACAGAACTCATTAAGCAAGCACAGCAAAGTTAAGGGATATCAATTTGCCAATATCTCAAAAGGCCTTGTGTGCTAAGAAAATGGGCTCATAGTTTATTTGATAGAAAATGGTTAATTAGTGGGGTGCAGTCTGGCTCAGTTGGTAGAACATGAGATTTCTGATCTCGGGGTTGTGAGTTCAAGAGCTTTGTTGGGTGTAGAGATTCTTAAAAATAAAATCTTTAGAGAAAAAAAAGAGAATGGGAAATTATTGAAAGGTTTTAGGTAAAAGAAGCCATGCCATGTGATTGTAAAAGTTTAAAACACTTAAATAATTCAGTAAAAATATCACTGTCCTAGAGCTTTTCTGTTCTTTATGGATATAATGTAAGTGGGACCTCTTCAAAAATAAAAGATGCTGTGTTTTGCAGTCTCTTCTCTCCAAATATGGAAGCTGGCATGAAGGATATTGAAAAAATACAGCAAACTATCCAGAATTCCGATCATTCTGAAATGCACGCTCAAAATGGGCACATTCCCCTGGTCTTAGTCAAATGATCCCCGGTCCTTAAATGGACTGTGGCAGTGTGCAAACATTCACACTTTCAAGTCATGGACAAGTTGGCATTAGTTTGTAGATTCCTCATCTCTTCTTCCTTAGTATCCCACTGTTGTGTATCTGATCTGTGTACTGATCAATATACAGTCGTATGGCTATTTATCAGTCCAAGCTGTATGCTCCAGTAAGGGTTTCTACAGCTTCTTTTATCTTTTACCCACAACATAATAATAAAATGGTTTCAGGCATTGATGCATATAGTCAATATTTACTATTTATTTATTGACTACAGATGGACTTCATTGCTCCATGCTCTAGAATGTTATTCTTTGGCCATTTTTAAAGGTCCTCATATTTGAAGGACCTGACATTTAAACCAGTAATTCTCATGCCGCGAGTACAGTAGAATCACATGGGACTTTAAAAATATGATCCCCTCCCCCCTAAAAGAAAGAGACTCCCAGACTCCATCCCAATCCAATTACCTAAGCAATATTTTTTAAAGCTTTTCAGGCAGCTTCTCAATGCAGCCAGCATAGAGAACCACCACTTTAGACTGCATTTGAGACACATCAATTTTAATATTACAACTGAGTATTTGGGGTAATATTGAAAAAAATGATGCATTTGTATAATTCCTGTCAGTTTATAAGTTACTCTCAAACTATCATCCTTGTGAGACAAAAATAGTATTTTAAAGAAGAGAAAACAATTCCTAAGGAAGTTTATATGACATACTCAGGGTTGTTTAGTAACAAACGGTAAAACCAGGACACAGCTTCTAACTCCAGGTGCTGAGTTCCCTCTATCAAGGAGCATGCCACTTGGTTTGATGCACCAAAACACGACATCCTCCCAGAGAGGGAAGGACGAATAGGTGGACACAGGATTTTTAGAGAAGTGAAACTACTCTGTGTAATAATAAAGTGGTAGATACATACCATTATACTTTTGTCCAAACCCACTGAATGTGTATCACCAAGAGTGAACCCACATGAAGTGATTATGATATGTAATGTAGGTTCAGTTGTACCAAATGTCCCAGGCTGGTGAGGGCTACTGATCACAGGAGAGGCTACATATGAATGGAGGCAAAGTGTGTATACACAGTCTCTGTACTTTCTTTTCACTTTTGCTGTGAACCTAAAACTGCTCTAAAAAAACCCAGGTCTATTAAAAAAAAACAGTAGTAACACCCTTCAGACCCACTTTGCTGAATAGTGCAACTGTATGTATGTGTACATTATTTTTTTTTTCTGTTTGGCTGAAATGTTTTAATATGAGCTAAGGAGAAGGAGATCATTACTACTGTAAGATTTAATCCCTTTCCACCATCTTTCAACAAACTAATATGCATCTATTAAGAGGACTCCTGAGTCAGCTTATGATGAAATGCCTTTAAAGACTGTAGAATGTATGTGTTCATTATGGTGGGTACACATGTATTGATAATGACAACCCAGGCTGATTTAGAAAGAAGCAAGCACATTTGGGAGTTATGAGCCTTTTAGCCAAGGCGTAGAATTCTGAGGTAAAGAATTTGTGCTGAATCAACAATTTCTCTTGGTTCTTAACCATCCTACACAGTGCTAGACAGAAGAGCCCATAAAGTTATGTTCATTCTTGTACCTCCACCTCCACTACAGTGGCTGGAAAAGAGTGGATACTCACTAGCTATTTGTGAATGAAAGAATAATCAAGAGGGGTGTGTGTGTGTGTGTGTGTGTGTGTGTGTGTGTGTGTGTGTGTTAATGGAATGGGAATGCCTCTAGGAAAGAGATTTTCAACAGTATTTTCCATTAGCACCCTCACCAGGAAGCCTGGGTTTGAAGAATATTGAAATAACAAGAAGCCCATGTGCAAATACTGCTTGCTACTTTTTCCTATGAGGAACTTAATGGCTCTCACATCCTTTATCAACCTAATTTTCCTTGATGCAATGTTGCTAGAGAAATCATTTTTATTCCTGTTAACATCTCACTTATTTCTTCACAACTGAGTTAATATCACCTCTAAAAGGCAAAACATAGATCACAAAGGATTAGAAGTCTATGCAACAGATGTCTACAAGTTAGACTAGAAAATTTCATAAAAATCCCACAGGGTAAAAAAAGCACTGAACTACATATATCTCTTCCTAACTTGGCCCATGTTCTGCTAAGAACTAAAGCAAGGACTGGGCCCAGTTTTTAAGTAATGTGGCAAAAAAAACTTCCTTAGATGAGGAGGCAGAAGAGGGCATTATCTTTACCTTATGAGGAATGAAGTAAGCAAAGAAAATCTACGTATTCAAGCCAGTTTCACAGTCTTTTCTACCATATCTAGGTTTACCCACACCTAGAAATGACAGGGTTGAAAGCCTAATTCCAACTCTGCAGATACACACTAAGTCCTGCTCAGGATTTGACATATTAATAGGGCCAAAGATAGTTCCTTTCTAGTTAGGAGAATAAGATGTATATAAAACATGTAGAAATGTAAGCTTCCAAAAGTATAGTTGTAAAATTAAAGTGGACAGAATTCAAAGAGAAAGATTAGCATGAGTCAGAGAGACTTGGTAAAACTTTCGTGGAATAAGAACAGGAAGTACTTGAAGAGACTGAAGAAAAAAGAAAAAAAATGGTTTATATAAAAGTGGAATAATAGAAGCTAAAATTTTATATAACTTTGTCAAACTAGTCTTTTTATTTAGAACCTTTTATCATCAATGATATGGCCTCTTCTCTTTAACTATCAGAAGTTTAAAGTATATAATAAAAATTGAAAAATGACAAGAAATATAAAATATGCAATTCACTTCAGATAAATAATACAGTATTGAGCTTAAGTATGAAAGGAAATACATCACATGAAGCAAAAATTGTTAAATCTCTACTTCTCATGTTGCTTTTATATTTTTCCTTTTGATGACTGCATGTCTACTTATGAAATGTTTGAAAGTTATTACATTTTATTTCTGTCAAAAGACTTAAAATATTTTAATTCCATGCCTTTTTTTTTAAGTATCATAGATGACTGGATTCTTTATATTATCAAATTGTTTCATGTCGTAGAAGATAACACATTTGATAGTATTTGTATTCAGAACCAATTCAGAAACATAGCAAGCTATCAGCAAAAAAAATAAAATAAATAAAAATTTTAAAATACCTGTATTGATTTTACTCCAAGTATATAACCCTATAATCAGAATATTCTACTTCAACATCTATTTTTCTCAAAAGCCTGAAATGACCCCTCAAAAACCAAAAGGTATCTATTCAATTGGGATTCAATTGGGATAAAGCTGTTTTTCAATTAATGTCTTAACAGAGATTTCTTCTTGGGTAATGTTTAATTCTTTTGTTCAATATTCCCTCTGTCACTCAAACTAAGTAATCTAGTTCAGTTTCACTTGTTGAGATTTAGCCACAGGCCTGCCTACAATAGCAAATATATCCTCGAATGAGCCTAAACTGGAAATAATTCCTTATTGGAGTATATGTCCAATACTGCATAATACAGAAGCCATATGGTGATATGGTAAGAACTCAAAATTGCCCTTAGAAATAATCACATCTGTGCAACTTAACCTAGTAGGGCTGGGATCACATGATCTCTTAGCTCCCTTCCAGGACTAAAATTCTATTCCACTTTTGTGGTATGAATAAATATGAAAGCTCTGGCATCAAATCTAGATCACTGCTTTCTTTAGACAATGACATTGACAGTCAAGCACATACATATATGTCCATGTGGTATGATTATGGCCTGACCTCTTCCCCTAGGCATGGGTCCTAGTGTTAGTCTAAACCCATATGGCCTGACAGTTACTTCACCTATTCAGAAAACATGCATATATGTTAGGTACCTAGAAATGGCTAAGGAGAACAAGTAGCAGAGATTCCGTATGGACCAGCAGTTAAAGGGAATTTTGGCAACAGATTGACAGATACAGAGTAGAGGGAAATAAACCCACAAAAAATTCGAAACCAGAATTCCAATCTCTGGAAGATGTTAGTGAAAATAAGGTAAAACTAATTCCTCCCTCATAGCCCATCCTTCACCCAGACACTTACTTCTTCAATATATACAAGTATCCATTCCTTCTTCCAGAATCACTCTTCTTGTAACTCTTAATTCTTCTTCATGTTCAAGATTTCAAATAACTATCTGTTTGTCCAAGAAACCTTGTCCAACTCTGACAAGTCTGTTGTTTATCCTATTTTGTCATTTTGTTACATCATCCTATAACCCTCTCCTCATTTTAACATTTCCTATGCTATACTGAAATTGCCTATTTATTTAAATCTATTTCCATCATATAACAACTAGGAAAATAAAAATATCTAGTTGACTATCAGTTTAGAAAAATAAGATGTTGGTGTTACATTAGGAGAGAGATATTGAGCATAGGAACCTGAATTTCTTACTCACAGTTGTAGTTCTTACCCCTAGCACAGTGACTAGCCAATTGGAAAACAAAGTATTGGTTATCTGAACAAAGAAGTAAATTAAAAATTAAAAAGGAAAAAAAATGTGACAAGAAACCAGTAAGCTAAGATATGGATTGTATAGACTGTATCGCCAAGTGTTAAGACCAGGACCTCATTAAGAGGTGTGAGATATACACAAAGGCAAACTCGAAATGGATGAAAGACCTCAACTTGAGGCAGGAATCCATCAAAATCCTGGAAGAGAACATAGGCAGTAACCTTTTGACATCGGCCACAGAAACTTCTTTCAAGACACGTCTCCAAAGGCAAAGGAAACAAAAGCGAAAATGAACTTCTGGAACTTCATCAAAATAAAAAGCTTCTGTACAGCAAAGAAAACAGTCAACAAAACGAAGAGGCAACCCACAGAATGGGAGAAGATATTTTCAAATGACACTACAGAAAAAGGGCTGGTATCCAAGATCTATAAAGAACTACTCAAACTCAACACCCAAAAAGAAGATGAACACATCAAAAAATGGGCAAGAGACATGAAGAGGCACTTCTTCGTAGAAGATATACAAACGGCTAACAGACACATGAAAAAATGTTCAGCGTCACTAGCTATCAGGGAAATTCAAATCAAAAACACACTTATATACCACCTTACACCAGTCAGAATGGCCAAAATCAACAAGACAGGAAACAAGTGTTGGAGAGGCTGCGGAGAAAGGGGAACCCTCTTACACTGTTGGTGGGAATGTAAACTGGTGCAGCCGCTTTGGAAAACAGTGTGGAGATTCCTTAAAAAATTAAAGATAGAGCTACCCTATGACCCTGCAATTGCACTACTGGGCATTTACCCCAAAGATATAGATGTAGTGAAAAGAAGGGCCATATGTACATCAATATTCATCACAGCAATGGCCACAATCACCAAACTGTGGAAAGAGCCAAGGTGCCCATCAACAGATGAATGGATAAAGAAAATGTGGTACATATATAGAATGGAATACTATGCCTCCATCAGAAAGGATGAATATCCAACTTTTTTAGCAACATGGACTGTACTGGAAGAGATTATGCTGAGGGAAATAAGCCAAGAAGAGAAAGTCAAGTATCACATGGTTTCACTTACTTGCGGTGCATGAAGGGTAACCTGGAGGACAGTGGGAGAAGGAAAGTAAATGAGAACTAGGATAATCCAGGGAGAGAAATGAAACAGAGACTTTGGACACAGAAACAAACTGAGGGACTTGGAGGGAGGGGGGTAAAGGGGTGGGAAAGCCTAGTGGTGGGTACTGGGGACACCTAAAGCGTGGAGCACTGGGTGTGGGGAATGGGGAATGAATCTTCGAATACTGGGGGAAAAAATTAAGTAACAATAAAAAAAAATTTGGAAAAAAAAATAGGTGTGAGATATAAGACAGAACCCCAGAAAAGGAAAGGGGCTCACTGGTGGAGCCCAAGGAGCAGTTTAGAGCAAAAAACTTCAGACACAGGGACGTAAGGATTCACTGAACTACCAGCGTAGGAGTCCTTAGATGTCCCTAATTTCTGAATAAGAATGATCCTCCCCAGTGCCTGGGTAGCTCAGTGGGTTAAAGCCTCTGCCTTCAGCTCAGGTCATGATCTGGGGGTACTGGGATCGAGGCCTGTGTCGGGCTCTCTGCTCAGTGGAGAGCCTGCTTCCTCCTCCCTCTCTGCCTGCCTCTCTGCCTACTTGTAATCTCTCTCTATGTCAAATAAATAAGTAAAATCTTTAAAAAATAATAATAAGGGTGATCCTCACACATGGAGCACAGCTAATCCTGTAAGTGGAGTTAAAGGTGGAGGAAAATTGTAGAAGAGAATTACATTAGTCATTGCGAAGGACATCCAGATCCTGAGTTGGAAAAGTTCCTAAGAACTCCAAAAGAGTACATTAACCTAATTATTTACACACTGTTATTGACTAAAAATTTGTGTTGCCTCACCTCCCCCATCCCCATTCACATGTTGAAGCCCCAGCTCCCAATGTGATTATACTTGGAGACAAGACTGTAAGGAGGTAATAAAGGTTAATTTGGGCCATAGGGTAGGGCCTAATCTGACTGAGATGGTGCCCTTACAAGAGAGGAGACACCAGAGCTCTCTCTCCTTGTAAGGATACAGCAAAGGAGGTATTTGCAAATGAGGAGAAGAACCCTCAACAAGAATCTTATCTGTTGGCACCCTGACCTTGGACTGTTGTTTAAGTCACCCGGTCTGGTTTCTGTGATGGCAGCCCAAGCAGACTAAGACATATATCAAAAATTAATTTTGGGACGCCTGGGTGGCTCAGTTGGTTAAGCAACTGCCTTCGGCTCAGGGCATGATCCCGGAGATCTGGGATCGAGTCCCACATCGGGCTCCCTGCTCTGCGGGAAGCCTGCTTCTCCCTCTCTTACTCCCCCTGCTTGTGTTCCCTCTCTGGCTGTGTTTCTCTCTGACAAATAAATAAAATCTTTAAAAAAAAATTAATTTTTGTATATAATGTTTCAAAATAAATTGAATAGATTGTTTTGTCAGCCTTTTTTTATACCCTGGAGATAAAGAAACAGAGCAAAATGGATAGCTACTGATAGTGGTCAACAAATACTCCTAAAATCACAATGGGCTCATTAACACTTCCACTTCATCTAGTGTGCAACGGGCCCATTATCTGCTGACAGTATCCAACAGCTCAGCAGCCAATACAACCGAGTTCTCAATGATGTTTTCTGAATCCATCCTGCATCTGTCATTCTGTAAAAGTCATGCTATAGCTGCTTCCAAAACTGCATGACTGACAAGGTTATGAAATAACCGATCCAAGAAAACTCAAGCCAAGTTCTTTAGGATGATAGAGGATCCCTCCGGCTATGGCTCCTGTTAGCTCTGCTGCTTTTCCTATTGCTGATGAAAATGATTGAGAGGTTCTAAAATTCCTCAGTAGCCTGGGTGTTGAGGGTTATTTAGGGCTGTCTCAGCAGTTGTCGCAGTGAAGCTGTTCCTCTGGTTCTTGGTTCCAGGACTGTCTTCAGGAGATGGGCACCCTACCCAGAATGTCACAGCTGGGAAACCTCCACAGCGTGTGTACAGCCTTGCTGTTGATGGATGGATGCCATAAAGGAAAGCTATTCAGGTGTGAATTACCATCATAACTGAGTTCTTCCCTGCCGTGATAAGGGCAGAGGCCTGCCTGGTTTCCATAGTTGCTGTATTATATGGCATTGTAAAGCAAGTCACCACCTTCAGTCTTATTTGTCCATATTTAATCATTATAGCTTAAAGAAACACACATACACACTCTGACATCTCACTATCACAACATTCACGACAGGGTAGAATTTGGTATTAGGCCAGTTTATTTTGGACTCCATCCAAGCGAATTTAATTAAGAATATCTAAAGTACCTTGTTATGAGATGATCTTACCTGCAAATTGGTCCCAATGAGAGTGCTGTGTTAAAGTTCCCAAAGATTGGTCAAAAAAGAAAAGAAGAAGTTTAAGCTGCTTCTTCTATTTGAATACATATACTGCTCTATTCACATAGCTCACACGAGGCAATTTTTTCAGTGTAAGTGCAAAAGAATAGTTGTGCTAAGATCCAAGAGTGCCCAAGTCTGGGGATTTTTATTAGATTTGCCATTGTACTTAAAACACACAAAAGGTGGTGGGTATTAAGGGCACAAATTGCATGAAGCCCTGGGTGTGGAGCATAAACAATGAATCGTGGAACACTGAAAAAATCAAATAAATCATTAAAACACATCCACCCACACACATCCACAAAAGGTAGAAGTTCCACTGGTTTGCAACCACAGCCAAATGTGAAATGAAAAGAACAATAATTCTAATGGTCTCAAAGAAAAAATATATTTTCCTTTGCATAAAGATAAAAATCCCATGTACAATATACTCTGAATATTTTTCTAACAGCCCTACAGGAAAGAATGAAAAGTGGTACATAAATTATGAAATGACCAAATTAAAGTAATGAAGGGGTCTTTTCTACCACATCTGAGTCCCAGTATGACGAAATGAAGTCTTTCACAGACTTTTTTCCCCTTTTTGATCTCTGAAACCAAAGTACATTTTGAATATTCAATTAAAAACCTATATAATGCATTCATATTTTTCTAAGTACTATAAAAGTCTAATAATGTATATTTTAAACATATTTGAGGAAAAGTACTTCCAATGCATTTTAGATGCTTGAAATCTGTGACTTCTTTTTTTTTTATTTTGAAAATGATAATTGCATAAGCAATTAGCTGGAACTGTAAAAACATAACCAGGTTTATATGTTATAAAAATATAACCAAACTTATAAAACAATTATAAGTTTTTCCTCAAACATGCCTTTTGGTATAAACAAGGAGTTTTTTGCTTGCAGTTTTGCAAGCTTAAAAATCCATCTCTAAATGAAAGAAAAAAATGAATGTTTCTTTTTTTTCTATGTGCATATAATTTTTTGGCACAAGAGATATAATTTATATGTAAATTTTATGAATACAAATTTCATAGTTTAAAAAAGTAAATATTTTTAGAACATCATATAATCATATAAAGAATACAGCATTTGCCTAAGTACTCTTTGGATAATAGTAGTAATTAAACATACACAAACATACATACTTAGATGTGCGTATACATACAAAGTATTTGCCAACTATAATTCCTGCCGTGTCTATTGGTGTCTATAGGTTAAAAAGTAACTATGGAAGAAAAACGATTTAGAGCTATTAGTTTATTCCAGCTTTTATGTCAAAAATAATATCTATTTAATTGAAAACATGGAAACAAGAAACAAAAAATATAGCAAACCAGTTTGTTTTTAATCAGGTCCAGTTATAGGGAAAGTTTTGAATCGGCTGATTTATTTTTCAGAGGGTCATATACAGTATTTTGCCTAATATCTGAAACAATTTTCCAAGTAAATTTACATATCTATCTAATACATATATTGTATATATATGCAATATACTTTACACATATATATACACGTGTATATATATATGTATATATATGTAATAAAACACGCACACACATATATGTATAAGCTTCTAATTTGAAAAGGGACACTTTGAACAGAGGAACATCTTTCATAAACATTTCTAGATTCTCTTTAACAAGCCTTCAATAAATATCTTGTGAACAAAAAAGGAGAATGGAAATTTAAGCTATTCAGTTATTAAAACTGGGATTAGTAGCTAAAAACAATGTCAAAAAAAAAGAAAGTGTGGGGTGGGGGGAGGTGGCACCGGAAGTTTATAGCCAAAGTGAAAATAAACTTTGAAAGTTAGAAAAGGATTGAGCTGTTAAAAGAGAAACATGAACTCTGAGAACTTTATTAAAAAAGAACAAAACAAATAAATATATGCTCATTTGTGCTGTTTGAGTATAATCCTACAGAAAGACTAGGATTCAAATGCACACTCTGTCCAGACACATGTAAGAATCTGAAGAGTGTCTGCTGTCAACATTTTCATAACTGGAGAAATTCTCTAAATCAAGTAGAGTTAAAAGCAGAACTTTTACACATGAAGGGTCTATAAAATATTTTAAATAATTCCGTTGTATTTCTCTTAAATTGCTAAAAACATTCATATTAACCATAAATTTTACAAGTTGCAAAATTACTTTGAAATGACCTTTCAAAACCCTTTTCACTTCTGTAAATTTAAGATGCAAAGGTATGCTCCATCCTGCCAGCTTCTTCAGATGACACAAGAAAACATGCCAAGTCCCTTCCCCTCTATGCAGGATGGGACAGTTGCTGCCCTCAGCTCCTGCACAGCTCTGCTCCCTGGACTTCAAGCACAAGACTAGCTGTCATGCAGAAGGAGCTGGAACCCAGGAATGACTAGCAATTCTGCAGGTGAAATTGGGAGACAAGGCCTTCACCCACAGCCAAGAGAGCACATTGCCTGCAGCATCTTTACACATGCAAAGGAACAAATCCTCTAATCTAACCTTGGGAGGTAAATTGCCTTTTTCGGCACACAGGGTGAAATCTTACACTCTTTGAAAGACACCAGATTTCAAATGTACATGTAAAAGGCAATTACTTCTTTAAAAAAGATTCGAGATCCCCAGCGCCCTTGAGTAGAACTATAATAAAAAAAACACTGCTTTAACATAATGATCCCTCCATGTGCTGTGTTTGCTTATTGTGTCTCTGTTGATAGACTGCTTTGCCTGAGGCACTTTTATTTTTACTGTGCACAGGAAAATAAATAAATATATTAGTTATTTCTTATCAAATGGCATTTACAGTATTTTTCTTTTAAAATATAAAATCAAAAACCTTCCTAAGAGTGGAAATTTGACATAGCGCAAATAAAAAATGACTTCCTTCACTCAGGCAGTAGCAGGATGAATAACTTTATAACTTTTATATCAAAGACTGGCTTATTGCTCTCTTGATCAACAATGGAAGGACAAGGAAGTGTTAAATTATACAAATCATACCTCAGAATTTATGAGGTAATAAAAGCAGAAAAATATAGATTTATAAAGCAGAGAGTTTATGAAGTAGCATCCAAAACCGCTTCAGCTAATTTCTCGTATACATTACAAACAAAAAGGTTGACTTCAGGACTTGAGCTTCCATTTATTCATTTGTTAAAATATATTTACCTTAATTCAGTTTTCTTTATCTTAGAGATAAAAGGGAAAATTACAAATCACTGCTGCATTAATAAAACAAAATCTGGCATTTTACTTCTAAGAATACCACATCAGATATTCTGCCAATTTTTTCTGTAAAATACTGTTCAGGGTCCTTCTCCTATTATCTGCCATTGCTTCAAACCTTTCCTCTTTCTTAAAGTTCTCTTTACCAGGTACAGTTGCATAACTTTTTTTTTTTAATAAACTTGTCCTCTTTCTCAAAGCAAAGATCCATCTACAAAATTCCCGACAACCAGTGTCACTATTACCATGCACAAAACCTTCTTCGAAAGAATATACTGAAAGGAAGTTTCCACACTGCTTTTCACAGAACAGAGTGTTCCACCGTGAAACAGTAATGAAAACTATCTCCAATTTCCTCGAAGTAAAAAATAGTCCAATACTAAGATGAATAATAAAATGAAAAAAAAAATTCAGAAAGAAAACGTCAGAGTCTAGTAAGGATTTCAGTATTATTCCGTGTGTCAAGAGAGGTCAGTGAAAGATTTTGAGTGGAGAGGACATGAATTTCTTTTAATACAGTCATTCAGATGGCTGTGTTGAGAACAGACCAGCCATATGGGTAGAAACTAAGAAAACATCCAAGGGAAGGATGATTGGCTTGGACCTGAGTGGTAGCAATGAGAAGTAGTTGGATTCTGTATATATTATGAAGGTAAAGCTAACACAATCTCTTAATGGATTGAATGTGGGTGGAAGAGAAGTAGAGTTTCCTAGGATGGGTCCCATATGTTTGGTCTAACAACTAGAAGAGAAGAAATCCACTAATTGAAATGCAGAAATGGAGAATGGGAGACTGTGAGAATAATAAAGGAATAAGTAAAAGAATAATAAGACACCGTCTTTACATGTTAGGTCAGGTTACACATTCTTATTTTTATTTTAATTCCAGTGTTACATTAGTAATTATAGTGTTATGTAAGTTTCAGGTATATAACACAATGATTCAACAGTTTCATACATTATTCAGGGCTCATTTTAAGTAAATTTGTCATACCCTTCACCTATTTTACATATTCTCCCCACTGACCTCCCCTCTGGTAACTATCAGCTTATTCTCTATAGCTAATCTGTCTCTTGGTTTGTCTCATTTTTTTCTTTGTTCATTAGTTTCATTTCTTAAATTCTACATATGAGTGAAATCATATGGGATTTGTCTTTCTCTGACTGACTTATTTCACTTAGCATCATATTCTCTAGCTCTATTCTTGTTGCAAAAGGGCAAGATTCCGTTCTTATTATGGCTGAATAACGTTCCATTGTTTATATTTATCACCTTTTTTTCTTTTTTTTTAAGATTTTATTTATTTATTTGCAGAGAGAAACACAGCTAGAGAGGGAACACAAGCAGGGAGAGTGAGAGAGGGAGAAGCAGGCTTCCCGCCGAGCGGAGAGCCTGATGTGGGGCTCGATGCCAATGCCAGGACTTGGGGATCATGACCTGAGCCAAAGACTGACACGTAGGGACTGAGCCACTCAGGCGCCCCTACCCCCTTTTCTATCTATCAATGTACACAGGTTCCTACCATAATTTAGCTACTGTAAATAATGCTGCAATAAACATGGGATGGATATATCCTTTCAAATTTGTGTTTTGTATTTTGGGGGTAAGTAACAATTGTGCAATTATTAGATTGTAAGTAGTACTATTTTTAATTTTTTGAGGAACCTCCATACTGTTTTCCAGATTGAGTGCACCAGTTTGCATTCCTACAAGAATGCAGAAGAGTTCCTCTAGTTCCACATCCTCGCCAACACTTGTTTCTCGTGCTACTGATTTTAGCCATTCTGTGAGGTATAAAGCAATATCTCATTGTGATTTTAATCTGCATTTTCCTAATTGTGAGTGATGTTGAGCATATTTTCATGTGTCTATTAGCCATCTGTGTTTTCCTTGGAGAAATATCTGTTCATATCTTCTGCCATTTTTATTTATTTAACAGAGAGAGATCAGAAGTAGGCAGAGAGGCAGGCAGAGAGGAGGAAGCAGGCTCCCTGCCAAGCAGAGAGCCCGAGGTGGGCCTCGATTCCAGGACCCTGAGATCATGACCTGAGCTGAAGGCAGAGGGTTTAACCCACTGAGCCACCCAGCCGCCCACTTCTGCCATTTTTAAATTAGATTATTTGGGGTCTTTTTGGTGTTCCATCATGTACGTTCTTTATATACTTTGGATACTAGACCTTCACTAGATATGTCATTTGAAAATATCTTCTCTTATTCATTAAGTAGACTGTCTTTTAGCTTTTTGACTATTTTCTTTGCTCTACATAAGTTTTTTTTTATTTTGATGTATTCATGGTAGTTTATTTTTGCTTTTGTTTCCCTTTCCTCAGGACAGATATCTAGAAAAATGTTGCTATGACTGTTGTCAGAGAAATTACTGCTAGTGCTCTCTTCTAGAATTTTTATGGTTTGAGGTCTCATATTTAGGTCTCTAATCCATTTTGAGCTTATTTTTGTGTATGGTGAAAGAAAGTGATCCAGTTTCCTTCTTTCATATGCAGCTGTTCTGTTTTCACAACAAAATTTGTTGAAGAGACTGTCTTTTTCCTATTGCATATTCATTCCTCCTTTGTCAAAGATTAATTGACCATATAATCATGGGTTTATTTCTGGGTTTTCTATTCTGTTCTATTTATCTGTGTGCCTATTTTTGTGCCAGTACCACACTGTTTTGATTATTACAGCTTTACATTATATCTTGAAATCTGGGACTCTGTTATCTCCAGTTTTGTTCTTTTTCAAGATTGCTTTGGCTACTCAGGATTCCATACAAATTTTATTATTATTTGTTCTAGTTCGGTGAAAGATGTTTTTGGTATTTTGACAGGGATCACACTAGATGTGTACATTGTTTTGTATTTTGGAACATTTTAACAATATTTATTCTTCCAATCCATGAGCATAAACTATCTTTCAATTTGTTTGTGTCATCTTCAATTTGGTCTTTCATCAGTGTTTTATAATTTTCAGAGAACAAGTCTTTCACTTCCTTGGTTAAGTTTATTCTTAGTATTTTGTTTGTTTGTTTTTCTTTTTTATTTGGTGCAATTGTAAATGGGACTGTTTTCCTAATTTCTCCTTCTGCTACTTCATTATTAGAGTGTAGGAATACAACATATTTCTATATATGGATTTCATATCTTGCAACCTTACTAAATTCATTTGCCAGTTATAGTTTTTTTTTTTTTTTAAGATTTTATATATTTGACAGAGAGAAACACAGCTAGAGAGGGAACATAAGCAGGGGTAGTGAGAGAGGGAAAAGCAGGCTTCCCACTAAGCAGGAAGCCAGATGCTGGGCTCAATCCCAGGACTCTGGGATCATGACCTAGGCCGAGGACAGTTGCCTAACCAACTGAGCCACCTAGGTGCCCCAGTTATAGTTGTTTTTTGGTGAAGTTTATGTATCGCGTCATGTCATCTGCAAATAGTGAAAAGTTTTACTTCTTCCTCACTTATTTGAATGACCTATATTTATTTTTCTTGTCTGATTGCTGTGGCTAGGAGTTCCAGTACCGTGTTGAATAAAAGTAGTGAGAGCAGACATTCTTATCATGTTCCTGATCTTAGAGAAAAAGCTCTCAGTTTTTCACTACTGAGTATGTTGTTATCTGTGGGTTTTCATAAATGGCTTTTATTATGTTGAGGTATGCTCCCTCTAAACCTACTGTGTTGAGGGTCAAATTTTTATCCTGTATCTGTTGAAATGATGAAATGGTTTTTATCTTTTCTCTTGTTGATGTGATGTATTATGTTGTTTCATTTGGGGATATTGAACCATCCTTGCATCCTGGGATTAAATCTCATTTTATCATGGCAAATGATGTTTGTTGTTTTTTATTTGTTTGTTTGTTTTTTGCTATATTTTTTATTCAGTTTGCTAATATTTTGTTGAGGATATTTGCTTTAATATTTATCAAAGATATCAGCTTCTAGTTCTCTTTTGTTATAATGTCTTTACCTGGCTTTGGCATTAGGATAATGCTGACCTCACAGAATGACTTTGGAAACTTTCCTCCCTCTTCCTTTTATGGGATAGTTTGAGAAGTTTAGACATTAACTCTTCTTTATTTTTTTTTTTAAGATTTTATTTATTTGACAGAAACACAGCTAGAGAGGGAACACAAGCAAGGGGAGCGAGAGAGGGAGAAGCAGGCTTCCCGCCGAGCAGGGAGCCGGATGTGTGGCTTGATCCTGGATCTCCGGGATCAAGACCTAAGCCGAAGGCAGTTGCTTAACCAACTGAGCCGCCCAGGCGCCCATTAACTCTTCTTTAAATGTTTGGTATAACTGACCTGTAAAGCCATCTGGTACTCAACTTTTGTTTGTTGGGAGTTTTTTGATCACTGATTTAATTCTACTGCTGGTAAATGATCTTTCAAATTTTCTATTTCTCATTCTCATGTAAGTAGAGGACTTCTGAAGAAGAGGCCCTATAGTGCCCTGCAGTGCAATGTCCCCGTTCGCCAGAACCTGGTGCTTCAAGGCTGTCTCTTATGTGTGCTGCACATAACCTACTGTTGTGGTTGAGCCACTTTTGTCTTCAGTCCAGTCATCTGCCGTGTCTCTTTTTGCATGTTCTGGGCAGGGTTTGCTCTCTGTGTTGTTAGCAGGCTAGTCTGGGGCTGCTTTGGGCTTGAGTTGAGTCAGACCAGGTGTTTACCAAAGATGCAGAAGGCCCAAACTACAGGGTGCTTTCCCTGTGCTGTCCCCTGAAAAGCTTTTGTTGGTGAGCAGGGCATGCAGTCAGACTAGATGTCTGTCCCCAGCCCACTGCTGGGGCCACAACTGGACTGGTGTGTGTCAGTATCCTCACCTCTCTGAGGAGCAGGAGTCACTTTGGAGTGGTGCTGGCACCTGTCTGGGCTGCTTCCACATCACCAGACTTTAGCACCACTTTGAATGTGCTCTCAGCAAGAGTGTATAGGAAGAGGTAAGTCCACAGAATGCAGGAGCAGGGTGTGTGGTGCCTGCAAAGACCATGCAGGTCCACTACAGGAGGGGACCCGCAGCTGTCCAAAACTTCTGCCAAGGCCAGAGCAGAGTCCATCTGGAGAGAAGAGCTCTGCAGAAGTGCAGGGGCAGGGCACTGTGGTGAGGCATACTGTTAGCAAGCTAGGTGGAGAGTGCTGGTGCTGGGCTGGTTCTCACAGGTATTTGTCTATCAAGGCTGGGGTGGGAGGTGGGGGAATGCTATCTACCATCTCTTTTGTTCTTGGAAAAGTCTCCCAAAGATCCCAGTCCCTTCAGCACAGGCTCTGCAATTAGCAAATGAATCTCCCTCTGATACAGACATTTTTCAAAATGCTGAGTCTCTTCTATGCTATATCTCTGTGGGCTATCTGTTGTGTAGTCATGCATGCTTAAAAATCACTTTCCCCAAGAATACTGTAATGATGCAATATTTCTAAATGAAAAAATCAGGTTAAAAAGTCAAACGTGAAGTATAACTCAAATATTGTTTAAAAGACCATGCATAAAAAATAGTGTTTTTAAGTGTGACGAATTAAAAGTGGTTATTTCTTTTTTTTTTTTTTTTTTTTAAGATCTTATTTATTTGACAGAGAGAAACACAGCCAGAGAGGGAACATAAGCAGGGGGAGTGACAGAGAGAGAAGCAGGTTTCCAGCCATGCAGGGAGCCCAATGTGGGTCTCAATCCTGGGTCTCCGGGATCATGACCTGAGCGAAAGGCAGTCATTCAACCAACTGACCCACCCAGGCGCCCCTAAAAGTAGTTATTTCTAAATGGCAAAACAAAATATGGATTATTTTAATTTTCTTCTTTATACTTATAACAAACATGTATTACTTTTATAATATGAAAAATATAACAAATATCTCAAATCTATGTAATATTTAATATTCCTAGACCATTTATGATATGTCAACAACATACATTCACTTTTTCAAGATTTTTTTTTAAGGCACATCTTTTATGGGCCCAGAAAAATAAATCCAAGATCATCCTATTTCCTTGAGACACTCAGATTCTCTTCCTCAATAAACTATCTTGGAATAATTTTAGACTTACAAAAAAGTCGCAAAGAGGGAAGAGTTCTCATATACCCTTCACCAAGCTACTCCTAAAATAACATCTTACATGAACATAGTACACTTGTCAGAATGGATAAACATCAGTATAATACTATTAACTACAGACTCAATTCATATTTCACCAGTTTTTCCACTAATATCCTTTTTTTGTTCCAAGATTAAAGCCAGGATGTCCCCCTGTATTGAGTCATCACGTGTCCTTAGTCTCAGTCTGATCTGTAACAGTTTGTCATTTTACTTTGTTTTTCATGACCTTGGCAGTTTCAAAGACTACTGCTCAGGTATTCTGTAGTCCCTCAAGTTGGATTTGCCTAATGTTTTCGTCACGGTCAGACAGGGGTCATAGGTTTTGGGGTAGATAACCACAGAGGTGAAGTGCCCTTCCCATTGCATCACGTCAGGGGGTACACGAAACCAACATATAATGTATCTCTACATTTACAGTAAAGTTTCCTCTACTATAGATTCACTCTTTATCTCTTTTCATACGTTCTGTTTTCTTTTTTTATGATTTATTTATTTATTTATTTGAGAGACAGCAAGCATGGAAGCATGCAGGTGGCGGGGGGGACAGAGGGCTAAGAAGAGAGAGAGAAACTTCAGCAGACTCCATGCTGAATGTGGAGTCAACGGGGGAGCTCCATTTCAGGACTCTGAGATTACAACCTGAGACACAACGAAGAGCAGGGCACTTAACTGACTGCGCCACTCATATACTGTCCCTATACTTATCTTTTCTAAATGATTTGCTGTGTCTACCCTAGACTCAGGAGAGCTTCACATCCTCGAACAGCAGGTACAAATCACAACCAAGATTGAGGGCGAAAAGAAACCAGCATGCTTCCTAAAGGGAAGCAAAATATACTACTGCAAAATATGCCACTTTGGAATACTGATTATTTGGGGCAGGTTTTTTTAAGATAGAGTACACATTGGAGAAGCTCTGAAAACCAGGTAGAAGTTAACATTTTATAAGAGATATTTACATTTATAAGGGAAATCTACATTTGTAAGGATGTCTCCCTCTCTGTACCTGGAAGAGAAGGATGACTAAATCTCTAAAAACTCTTTAAGGCATGGGGCGCCTGGGTGGCTCAGTTGGTTAAGCGGCTGCCTTCGGCTCAGGTCATGATCCTGGAGACCTGGAATTGAGCCCCGCACCTGGGATTGAGCCCCGCATCGGGCTCCTCGCTCGGCGAGAAGCCTGCTTCTCCCTCTCTCAATCCCCCTGCTTGTGTTCCCTCTCTAGCTGTGTTTCTGTCAAATAAATAAAAAAAATCTTAAAAAAATAAAATAAAATAAAATTCTTTAAGGCACAGACTTAAGTCTGCATAACAAAAATAATCTTGTTTACTGAGTTTTACCTGAAAATTTCCATAATGGCTCCCCCTCCCAACAACTGTCTTTTGTCTTTACCTAGAGGTAGTATTTAAGGTGGTGGCTTGGGCCACTTGAGGGAGTTACTCAGTTTTCCTATTTCCCATGTATACATGAAGGATACTTGTTATTAAACTTTTGTTTGCTTTCCTTCTGTTAATCTGTCTTTTTATTAGAGGGCATGTCCCAGCCAAGAACCGAGAAAGGCAGTAAGAAGGTAAATTATTTTTCCTCCCCTACATTCCCAATCATGAGTCTCAAGGGGAGCCAGAAATGTGAGCCTTTTGTAACTTGGGCATAAAAACAAATAAACTATAATGAAATAACACTTCAAGAGATACAGAATTTCCCCAGAATTCTGGACAACAGAAGCAGGAGACAAACCAGTTGTCTTACAGAGACTATGTAAGTTCATTCCACTGAAGTCAAGCCTAAAAAACGGCTATAAGATCATAACCACAAAATAAAGAACAAATCCATTTATCTAATACAATGTCTATGCTTACACACAGAGCCCCTTCCAAAATGAAAGAGCAACACCACATTTAATTTGCCTTGTGCAATAAAGAAAATCTCTATGAAACAAACAAACAAAAAAAGTTATCCTTTGCCATGAATGGAAAGTACATCCATGGACATTAAGTGCCAACCTCTCCTGATGAATGGATACAGAGGTAGATACATAGGCTGCAGATAAACTCATTTCCTATTTATTAAAAAATAACAACTATAAACAGGATGCTTTAAGAATGATGCACAAAAAGAAAATGCTTAGGCTGAGAACCTAAGCATGAATATAGTGATCAGTCCAATTAACAAACACAGAAAGGTGGAATTTCAAATGATTCTTTATTTTTGTTTCAGAATTCAATAGCAATGTTAACTGATTGAATAAAACTGCATACAGGGAGAAGTCAGTGAAATGAATTAATGAATTTAAATGGACTGTTTCATTTTTCCAGTTCAAATGAAGCTACATGTAACATATATTCACATTTCATTTCTTCCTTTTTCCTTCCAGAAAACAGTCATACCTCCAAGGTATTACAGGTTTGGTTCAAGACCACCACATTAAGGAAACACTGAAGTAAAGTGAATCAAATGAATTTTTTAGTTTCCCACTGCATTTAAAAGTTACATTTATGCTAAATTATAATCTATTACGAATGTGATAGTATTATGTCTTAATAAATGTATATGCCATAATTTATAACACTTTATTGTTAAAAAATGTTAACCATCATCTGAGCTTTCAGCACATCATAATCTAATGGAGAGTCCTGCCTCAGTGCTGATGGCTGCTGATCAATTAGGGTGGTGTTACCAAAGACTGGGATGACTGCAGCAATTTCTTAAAATAGGATGAAGTTGTGGCATCAATTGATTCTCCCTTTCATGAATCATTTTTTTATAGCATGAAATACTGTTCAACGGGGCACCTGGGTGGCTCAGTTGGTTAAGCGACTGCTTTCGGCTCAGGACATGATCCTGGAGACCTGGGATCAAGCCACACATCCGGCTCCCTGCTCGGCGGGAAGCCTGCTTCTCCCTCTCTCACTCCCCCTGCTTGTGTTCCCTCTGTGGCTGTGTTTCTCTCTGTCAAATAAATAAATAAAATCTTTAAAAAAAAAAAGAAAGAAAGAAAAAGAAATACTGTTTGATAGCATTTTATCCATGAAAGAACTTCTTTCAAAATTGGAATCAATCTTCTCGAACCCTGCCACAGCTTTATCAACTAAGTTTAAGTAATATTCTAAATCCTTGCTGTCATTTCAACAATCTTCACAGCATCTTCATCAAGGGTAGATTCCATCTCAAGAAACCATTTTCTTTGCTTTTTCATAATAAGCAAATTCTCATCCATTCAAATTTTATCATGAGATTACAGCAATTCAGTCACATCTTCCGGCTCCACTTCTAATTCTAATTTTCTTTCTATTTCTACCACATCAGCACTTACATCTCTACTAAAGTCTTGAATCCCTTAAAGTCATCTATGAAGGCTGGAATCAACTTTCAACCCCTTCCCTTCCCATGAGCCATGAATGTTCTTAATAGCATCTAGAATGGTGCCTCCCTTTCAGAAAGTTTTCAATTGACTTTACCCAGATCCATCGAGGAATCACTGTCTATGACCTGACAAAATGTATTTCTTAAATAAGACTTCCAAGTCAAAATGACTGCTTAATCCACAGGCTGCAGAATGGCTGCTGTATCAGCAGGCCTGAAAACATCAGTCTCATTACACATCTCCACCTGGAGCTCTTCGGTGACCAGGTGCATTGTCAATGAGCAATAATAATATTTAAAGGAATCTGTTTTTCTAGTAGGTCTCAACAGTCAGCTTCAAATATTTAGGAAACCATGCTGTAAACAGATGTGCTGTCTTCCAGGCTTTGTTGTTCCCTTTACAGAGCACAGGCAGAGTACATTGAGCATCATTCTGAAGGACCCTAGGATTTTTGAAACGATAAATGAGCACTGGCTTCAACATAATGTCACCAGCTGCATCAACCCCTAACAACAGAGTCCACCTGTTATTTGAAGATTTGAAGCCAGGCCCTGACTTCTCCTCTCTAGCTATGAAAGTCCTAGATACCATCTTCCTCCAAAAGAAGACTATTTCATCTACATTTAAAATCTGTTTAGTGTTGCCATTTTCCTTACTGATCTTAACTATCTGGACAATTTGCTGCAGCGTCTACATCAGCATGTGGTGCTTCACCTTGCATTTTGATATTACAGAGACAGCTTCTTTTCCTAAACCTCATGAACCAACCTCTGGGAGCTTCAAACTTTTTTTTCCCGTGGCTGCTGCACCTCTCTCTGCCTTCACAGAACTGAAGAAAATTTGGGCTTTGCTCTGGAGCAGGCTTTGGCTTAATGGAATGTTGTGGCTGGATCTTCACCATGAAAGCATTTTCCATATCAGCAATAAGGCTGTTTCATTTTCTTACCATTTGTGTGTTCACTGGAATAGTCAGTTTCTGTCAAGAACTTTTCCTTGGCATTCACTACTTGGCTAGAGGTTTGGCACAAAAGGCCCACTTAGGTTTTGGCCCATCTCGGCTTTTAGCATGCCTTCCTCATTAAGCTTAATCCTTTCTAGCTTTTGATTTAAGGTGAGAAATATGCCACTCTTCTTTTCACTTGAACACTTAGATGCTATTATAGGTTTCTTAATCGGCCTAATTTCTATGTCTCAGGGAATAGGAAGGCCTGAGGAAAGAGAGAAAGATGGGAATAGCCAGTAGGTGGAGCAATCAAAAAAGGTATAACGTTTATGGGTTCAGTTCACTATCTCATATGGGTGTAGTTCACAGCAGCTCAAAACAATTACAATAGTAATATCCAAGATGACTGCTCGCTCATCACCTAACAATATAATAATGAAAAATTTGAAATATTGTAAGAATTATCAAAATATGCCCCAAAGACACAAAATGAGCAGATACTGTTGGGAAAATGGCAAGGACAGATGTGCTCCATGTAGGGTTGACACACACCTTCAATTTATTAAATACACAGTATGTGCAAAATGAAATAAAGTGAAGCTCAATGAAACAAGGTATGCCTGTATTACACAAACTATCTTGATATAAATGAACTATCAATCAAAACTATCAATCAAACCCAATGTCTTCAGTAAAGGAAACAGAATTGGGCCCAGTTTACTGAGTGCAGTGTAGACATCACAGCATGACTGAACAGCATGAGGTCATGGAAAACTGAAAGCACTACCAATACTCTGTGCTATTGTTCAGAAAACAGGGAAGCAGATGCAAAAGGAAGTACTCTAATATTTATGTTTTTATATAGTGTAGAATTCAAAGATGACCTTTACGGTATAAAAACAAAGAATAGACTTACAAGTGCTATAGTTCATTCTGAATCCCTCAACTACTAAAAAGTTAAAAAAAATTAATGAAAAAATCCTATGCATGCTTTCTTATACAATACAGATTTTCAGAGTCAAATGATAAAAACCTAAAAAAATCCCTTCTAGAGACAGGGACAAGGTAAGTGATCATATTCCACTTTCCTTTATTTACTTTTTGTATCCAAAAAGACAAAGAAGAAGGAGGGGGAGGGAAAGGAGGGGAAGGAATAGACAATGAAGAAGAGTATATATATCAAAGATGCTACTTACTATAGAAAATCTGTATTTTTCTGAAGCCCAAGTTGATTAAACAGTCTAAATTGCTTTTTGCTTTATTATGGGGTCCAAGAGGCACTATGAAAATGTAGTTTAAAGGTCAAGATATCAGAAATATGCTTTATGAAGACCAACCTCAGAGCCAAACATTTGATCAGGAGACTTGAGAAGAATATCTAACACCTACAATTCCCACAGTTAGAACACAGTATGGCTCTCTTGCCCAAAAAAGAAGTATAGACACTGGGATAATTTTTCCCAGAAATTAAAAATAAATATGTTATCACCATGGAAAGTTTTGGAAATCATAGCGACAAAATATTTAAATATTGTACAATATGCATTTATGATACTATTTTCAGCAAATAATAAATATGCATGTATACATATAGAAAGATATAGATATTTAGGAAATGAAATTGAAGTGTATTATTTCTGGATATAAAAATGCAATACCTCAGAAAGACACTACAGGCATTACTATCTGTAGAACGTCCTACCATAGTGTCAAAGTATGTTGCTAGGAAACCCAGTGGGAAGAAGAAAAAAATAAAATTTCAACCATGTAAAGATCTGATGTAAACCTCTAAGCAGAACAAATTCATTTGTAGTCTTTATGCTCTAACCTTTGCAAGACTTGCATTGTTCCATAAAGAAATCTTAAATATGCAACTTAAAAAACCCTGTAGCTACAAAAATATCAGGGATGGCCTAAGTTCTTAAATCCATATCTCTATACACCTATGGTGATAATGACCATCCATTCTGGACTTGATAACACTACCTGTATACAAAATCATTCATTCATCATCACTGATCCATTCATTCAAAAAAATTTATTAAACATTGATCACTTGTCAGACACTGATAGAGCCACCAGAAAGAGAAAATTGAGCTAAACAGTCCCTGCCCACTCAGAATATAAAATCCAGTAGCAGACACAGATATTGATCTAATAATCACACAAAGAAATGTGAAAAATCATCATAAGTGCTACTAAAGAGAAATACAAATTGCTTTAAATTTTTTAAATGGGTGAATTTGACCTAGTTAGGGAGATCAGGAAAAGCTTTTCCTAAGGAAGTGGCACTCTACTGTGATATCAAGGATATGTAAGTGTTAACTAGGTGAGAAAAAGAGGAAAGGATTTTGAAGGTGAGGCCCTATGGCAGAGGGTAGCACGGAGAACACTGGAAGACAGTGTGTCTAGAAAAGATAGAAATTAGCAACAAGAGTGTGAGCTGAGGTAGGAGCCAGGCTATGCGTGAAGTTGTAAATTATGTGAAGGAGTTTTGCCTTTATGCCAAAAGCAATAGAATGGCTTTGAAGTGTTAACAGCAGGGGGGATAATGCGATTAGATCTGCATTTTAAATGTTCACTTTGGCCTGCTGTGTAAAGAAGACAATGGAGGAACCAGAGGACATGGGGAAGAATGGTTAGGCTACTTTGTGGTCTAAGCAGAGAGAAAATGAACGCCAGCTCTCTACATAAAGATTAGATATAGTTATGGATGTAGATATATAGATACAGATATAGACATAGATACAGATCTAGAAGAGGCAAAATCACCAGGACCAGATAATGACACATACCTTGAGGGAAGAGTCAGGATGATTCTGGGGCTTCCGATTCCCATTTCCCTAACCTTTAAAGTTCTTTAGTGTCCCCAATTTTTTTATCATTAATTAAAACAGCAGACAAATCATAGACCTCTTTGATAAAAGAGCTTGGAAAAGAGGATGCAAAGTACCAAATCTGTGTCTGCAAGCTTATCAGAAATGTAGAATTATCTGAAATAAAGAACGCTAAAAGAGGTCCAGGGTTCATTTATTTGTGTGGTTGGTTAGTTACTTTGGGAAATTAGTTGAATTTTGGTCATGGTGAATGTGTCAGAGATGATTAGCTGTTAGCCAGAGATCTGCACTTGACATTTCTTAGTGAGGAATTCTTGTGGGAATGAACTGTTCTACCAAGGACATATCTCCCACCCTCTCCTCTCCTTTGCATTGAGCTAGATCCATGTAACTGGATCTCATGAACAGTTGACAGACAATAGCACAGGGTCATGAACCTTAAGAAGTGGGGTGCGTTTTTCCATTTCATTCCCCATCTCCTGGCCTCATGTAAAAGTCTGCAAGCCTTAAAAGAGAGTAAAGCTCAAGAAAGGTGACACTGGCTTCCTAAGTCACCAAGCAGAAAACTGCTTGACCAGAAACCCTGAATTGTGCTGTTATGTGGAGAAGAAATCAAATTTTACTTTGCTATACCATTGAAATTTTGGACTATTTTTTTTTTGGGGGGGGGGACTATGTTTGTTTTAACAGTTAGCAACATCCTAACTAATGCATGGAGGCTGATGCAATTTTTGAGATATCCATAGTAAGCTGTCAGGTAGACAATTACATAAATAGAATAGAGTTCAAGGGAGAACTTGGGACTGAATATTTTAATTTGAGAATCATCTGGGTATGACAAATATGAAAGTTACTGGCACGGGTAAGGATGCTTGAAAAGAAAATATAATTAGAAGGTGAGAGACCCTTAAATAGTTCAATAGTAGTTGTAGAGGTATAGCATTGAAAGGGCTACTGATATCCAAAAGTATCATCTATATAGTTAAGCAGCCTTCCTACAGTTCTGTTTTTACCCCATGAGCATTTACTGAGCATCTAGTACATACTAGGCACAGTTTGGAGCACACGGATACAATGCTTTAGGTTCTCTGAAAGACCACCATGATGGGTTATAACAGTGAACCCTAATAGGCCTGAAAGTCAGGAAGAATTCTACAGAAAATCTCTTTAGCTGAAGCCTGAAAGCTTTGTAGTAGCGATGGTGGCTGGGATGGCAGTGGGTGGAAGACATTTCCAACCTCAGTAGCTGCATGAAGCACCGGACATGAAGAAATTTGAGACATTTGCGGAAGTAAAAGCATGACAACATAGTAAGGGAGAAAAGAGGTTCAAAATTATTAAGAATCAGATCATTCACAACCCTTAGGTTATACCTGAAGAGTTTTAAGCTTTATCCAAAGTGAGGAGACATAGTTTGATGGTTTTAAACAAAGGAAGTGCACAGAACAGTAACATCAGAATTTTGTTTCATGTTTGTGATTTTAAGTAAACTTTTATAAGCTATTTAACAATGTAGACACCATGTTTTATTTCCAAGGGAAAACTCTTCCAGGGTGCCAACCACTTTCTTAAAAGCTATTATTAACTCAAATTCTTTGCATTTGAATATTACTTCACTGTTTAAATTATCCACACAAAAACTCCAGTCAGCGGCACGGTATCAACTACAGCATCCACAATTCTTCACCAGCACAACTGGGAGCACTCTTCATGCACCTTGATTAAGTTTAACCAATGATTCAAAAATTGTGCGTTCAACAAACACTAACTGGGCCAGGCAATAAGACTGGTGTCTGCTCTCCTGAAGGTAAACAAGAGTAGTCAGAGAAAAATGATAAGCCTGTTTGATGAGTTAAAAGTACTCCGTAAGTGGAGAGGAAACACAGAGGCCTCAGGGAAGGCTTCACAGAGAAGATAATATTTGAGCAAAATCACAAAAGTTAAACAGAAAGAGGAAAGAAAGGGGAAATCAAACTCAAATAAGAAATAAAATTTAAAAATAAACATAAGGAAATAAACACTGATTTAGTAGATTGATTCTAGAGTGGTCTTTTATGCCAGGCACAGAATTTTGCATACAGATAACCCTTCAAAAAATAATACATATAGCAAACTTGACGTCTTCACCTTGCTATACTTTTCCTTTCTAACATAGTACTCAGCTTCTAACATAATATATACTTCACATATTTTCTATGCTTGTTGTTCATTTCTTCTCCTCCCCCATTAGAATGGAAGTTACATTACCAGGGCAATCAGTAATCTTTGTTCTGTTCATTGAAAGAACTAAAATGCCTGGATCAGTGCCAAGCACACATCAGATACTTAATAAATGTGTGTAATAGTAAATATCATTCTTTGAGTAAGCTGTCTTTAAAATGGTTTTTATCTCACATATCTATCAGATAAAATTGCCTGAGATCATATCTCATATATGTGAATTGATTTATAACCATATTCACTACACTAATAAATGTATACATAAGTCATGCAAAATAAAAATTTCCTTTAAAAGAGAGTAAAATAATTTAGAAATAGAGGCTTTAACAATTTCTTCCCCCAGCCTCTCTCCATGGTGTCACATGCATCTGAAAACACAGGGTTTTTTTTTTTATCATATCCTCCGATTTGGTAAGAACTCACATTACCTCCCTGTATAGCCCATTTGCCAGAAGCAGTCTCATAGGCTCCTCCTACCTCCTACCTGCAAAAGAGTTCTGGGGCATATTTAGCATCTATATAGGTCTAGAGTCATTCCTCCTGCCATCCACTGGTTAGGGATTGAGCACAGGGGGATCTAATTCACATATCATTTGTCTCTGACCCAGAAGTCTCATGTCCCCCATTGCATCCATGAAACAGAAATGGGATAAATTACTAGCTTATAAAGAGGGTAATATCAAATCACTGGCCTTATAGAATATTAATGTTATCATGCTTTTTTTTTAATTGAAGTAATTGACACAAATTAGTTTCAGGTGTACAACAAAATGATTCAACAATTATATACATTGTGAAGCAATCACCAGGATAAATCTAGCCATCATCTGTCACGATAGAAAGCTGTTACATATAATTAACTTTATTACTAATGCTGTACATTATATCCCTATGTCGTAATTATTTTATAGCTGGAAGTTTGTATCTTCTAATCCCCTTCCCTTATTTTGCCAATCTCACCACTGCCATCCCCTCTGGCAACCACCAGATTGTTCTGTTTATCTATGAGCTCATTTCTGTGTGTGTATATGTGTACATATATATATTTTTTTTTATTAGATTCCTCAAATATGTGAACTCATAAGCTATTTGTCTTGCTCTACCTGAGTTAACTAGTCTTTGCACACTATCCTCAAGGGTCATCCCTATTGTCACAAATAACAAGATTTTTGGTGGCCAGGTAATATTCTATTATGCATATATACCATGCCTTCTTTATCCATAAATCTATCAGTGGATATTTAGTTTGCTTTCATAGCTTGACTACTGTAAATAATACCATATACCATGCCTTCTTTATCCATAAATCTATCAGTGGATATTTAGTTTGCTTTCATAGCTTGACTACTGTAAATAATACCACAATGAAAATAGAGTACCTTTTCAAATTAGTATATTTGCTTTCTTTGAATAAATATCCAGAAGTGGAATTGCTGGACTCTATGGTAGTTCTAATTTTAATTTTTTGAGTAACCTCCATACTGTTTTCCAAAGTGGCTGCACCATTTTGCATCCCCAAAGATGGTACAGAAGGGTTCCCTTGTCCTCACATCTTCACCAACACTAATTACTTGTTATTTCTTATATTTTTCATACTATCCATACTGATAAATACAGCTATCTCATTGTGGTTTTGAATTGCGTTTCCCTGATGATTAGCAAGTGGCGTACTTTTTGTCATTTATCTGCTGGTCACCTGTACGTCTTTGGAGAAATGTTTATTCAGGTTTCTGACCATTTTTAATTGGATTCTTTGGGTTTTTTTTTTATATTGAGATATATGAATTCTTTTTATATTTTGGGTATTAATCACTTACAGGATATGTGATTTGCAAATATTTCCTTGTATTCAATAGGTTACCTTTTTATTTTGTCGATGGTTTCCTTCACTATGCAAAAGCTTTTTAGTTTGATGTAACCTGTTTCTTTTTCCTTTTGTTGGCTTTGCCTGAGGAGATAGATTCAAAAAGATACTGCTCAAAAGTTCCAAGAGCATCCTACCTGGATTTTCTTCTACTACTTTTATGATTTTCAGCCTTACATTTAAGTGTTTAACCCATCTTATTTTTTTACATGCTATACTAAAGTAATCCAGTTTCATTAATTTGCATGTAGCTGTCAGCTTTCTCAACACCATTTTCCCATTGTATATTCTTGCCTCCTTTGTCAAAGATAAAAGGACGACATAGCAGTGGGTTTATTTCCGGTCTCTTCATTCTGTTCCACTGATCGATGGATTTGCTTTTGTACCACTACGGTACTTTTTTGATTACTGTATCATTGTGATATAGTTTGAAATCACAGTGTGTGACACCTCCAGCTTTGTTCTTCTTTTTCAAAACTGCTTTTACTATTTGGAGTCTTTTTTGGTTCCATACAAATTTTAGGATGCTTTGTTCTAGTTCTGTGAAAAATGCCATTGGTATTTTGATAGGGATTGCATGGATGTATAGATTGTTTGGGGTAGTATTGACATTTTAACAATATGAATTCTTCTATTCTATAAATACAATATATATTTCTGTTTATTTGCATCATCTTTAATTTCTTTCATGTGTCTTAAAGTTTCCAGAGTACTTGTCTTTTAGCTCTCTGGTTAAATTTATTTCTAAACATTTTATTGTTTTTGATGCAGCTGTGAATGTTCTTGTTTTCTTAATTCATCTTTCTGATAGCTCACAATTGGTATAGAAGTGCCATATGTTTCTGTATATTAATATTAAAATCTACAACTTTACTGAATTTATTAGTTCTAAGTTTTTTTGATAGAAGGTTCAGGATATTCTATACACAGTATTATGATATCTGCAAATAGTAACTAACAGTTTTACTTCTCCAATTTAGATGTGTTTTATTTCTTTTCCTTGTCTACTTGTGGTGGCTAGGAATTCCAATACCATGTTGAATAAGTGTTAAGCATGGCCACCCCTGTCTTATTCCTGATCCTTGAGTAAAGGCTTTCAGCTTTCCACCACTGAGTATGATGTTAGCTGTGGATCTGTCATATGTGGCCTTTACCATGTTTAATTATGGTCCCCCTATATAGGTCGGTGAGAATATTTATCATAAATGGATGTTGAATTTACCAAATGACTTTTCTGTAGTAATTGAGATGATCAAAAGGTTTTTTTTTTATCCTTCTTTTTGTTAATGTGGTGTATCAGGTGACTTGATTTGCAGATATTGAACTCTCCTTACATGCCTGGAACAAATCTCACTTGACTGTAGTATATGAGCCTTATCCTGCATTGTTGAACTTGACTTGTTAATATTTTGATGAGGATTTTTGCATCAGTGTTCATCAGGGATACTGACCTGTAATTTTCTATTTTTGTGGTGCCTTTGTCTGGTTTTAGTATTGCTGGTCTCAGAGAATGAGTTTGGAAGCACTCCTTCCTCTTTGATATTTTGTAGTTGAGGGATAGGTAAAAATTCTTATTTAAATGTCTGGTAGATTTTTGCCTTTGAAGCCACCTGATCCTGAGCTTTTGTTTGTTGGGAGGCTTCTAATTACTGATTTGATTTCATTATTAGTAATTAGTTTGTTCAGATTGCCTATTTCCTCTTAATTCAGTGTTGGAAGATTGTGTTTCTAGAAATTTATCCATTTCTTCTAGCTTGTTCCATTTGTTGGCATGTAACCGTTCATAGTAGTCTTATGTAATTTTCTCTATTTCCGTGGTATCTGTTGTGACTTCTTTTCCATTTTTTATTTTACTTAGGGATTTCTCTCTTTTTTCTTCATGAGTCAAGCTAAAGGTTTATCAATGTTATCTTCTTGAAGAACCAGCTCTTAATTTTGTGTTTTCTATTAATTTTTTGGGTCTCCATATTTCATTTATTTCACTTCTCATCTTTCCTTTATATACTAACTTTGAGATTTGTTCTTTTTCTAGTTCCTTTAGGTATAAGGTTAGACGTTGTATTTTAGATTTTGTTTCTTAAGGTGGGCCTTAATATTCCCTTAGAACAAAACGTTTAGTTTCCATTTTCATGTGTCTCCAGGTATATCTGATTTCTCTCATTTCTTCAATGATACCATGGTTTTTGAGTAGCATGTTGTCTAATCTCCATATTTGTGATTTTTCCAGTTTTCTTTTTGTAATTGATTTCTAGTTTTATATCACAGTGTTTGGAAAAGATGCTTGATAGGATTTCAATCTTCTTCAACTTAAGACTTGTTTTGTGATCTAACATGTGATCTATCTTCTATTGAAGACCGTTTCATGTACACTTGAAAAGAGTGTGTGTTTTGCTTGTTTGGGATGGAATACTATGCATTTATTATCCGTACTAATGTGTCACTTAAAGCCATTGTTTCCTTAATGATTTTGCCTGGATGACCTAACCATTAATATAAGTACACTGTTAAATTCCCCTCTATTACTGTATTCCTGTCAATGTCTCCTTTTATGACTATTAATAGTTGCTTTATGGATTCATGCACCCTTATGTTGTGTGCAAAGACAGTTACAAGCATTATCTCCTCTTGTTGGTTTGATCCCTTTAACACTATGAAATGTACTTCTTTGTCTCTTGTTACAGTCTTTCTTTTTTAAAGTATATTTAGTCTTACATAAGCTTTCTTCCAGGCAGAATATAGATGGTCTTGTTTTTTTCTCAATTCAGCCACCAGCCTTTTGATTCAAGCCTTTAGTCCCTTTACATTTAAAATAATTATCAATAGATAGGTACTTATGGCCATTCTGCTCTTTCTACAATTCTCCGTTCCTTTCTTCTTTTGTTTTCTCCCTTGTGAATTGGTGACTTTCCTTGCTGTTATGTTTATATTCTTTTCTCTTTACTTTTTGTGTATCTATTATAGATATTTGGTTTGTGGTTATAAAGAGGTTCATATATAATATTCTAGGTAAGCATCAGTCTATTTTCAGCTGAAAGTCACTTAAGTTCAATCACATTCTAAAATATTCCTTTTTATACCCCCAATTTTATATTTTAGATGTTACATTTTATATCTTATTACTTTGAGTAGCCCTTGATAGATGACTTTACCACTTTTGTCTTTTAGCTTACATTCTAGCTATATGGGTGGTTGTTCCACTACCCCTACTATGTTTTTGTCTTTACCAGTGAGACTTTTTCTTTCCCATTTCCAGTTATGCTCTTTCCTTTTCCATTTAAAGAAGTCCCTAAACATTTCTTGTAAGGCCAGTTTGGAGGTGATGAATTCCTTTAGCTTTTTCTTGTCTGGGAAACTCCTTATTTCTCCTCCAGTTCTGAGTGATAATAATCTTGTCAAGTAGAGTATTCCTGATTTTAAGATTTTTCCCTTTGAACTTGTCATGCTACTACCTTCTAGCCTATAAACTTTCTGCTGAAAAAATCAACTGATTGTCTTATGAGAGTTCCCTTTTATTTTTTTTTTTAAGATTTTATTTATTTGACAGAAAGAAACACAGCCAGAGAGGGAACACAAGCAGGGGGAGTGAGAGAGGGAGATGCAGGCTTCCCGCCGAGCAGGGAGCCCGATGTGGGGCTCGATCCCGGGTCTCCAGGATCATGACTTGAGCTGAAGGCAGTCGCTTAACCAACTGAGCCACCCAGGCACCCCGAGGGTTCCCTTTTAAAAAACTGTTTTTCTCTCACTGTTTTAATAGTCTCTCTTTAATTGCTGACACTTTGGTCATAATGGATCTTGATGGGAAGTCTCTTTGGGTTCATCTCATTTGAAACTCTATGTGTGCCCAAGGTCTGGTGTCCATTTTCTTCACCATGTTAGTGACATTTTCAGCCATTATTTCTTCAGATAGGCTTTCTGTCCCTTTCTTTCTCTCTTTTCCTTCTGGAACCCCTATAATACAAATATTAGTATGCTTCTAGAGGTACCTCTAAAATACCTTCACTTTTTAGATTCTTTATTCTCTTTGCTATTCCACCTGGGTGGTGTTTACAACCTTGTATTCCAGATAGCTGTTGTGCTCTTCCATATCATCTAATCTGCTGTTGTCTCCCTCTAGTGCATTTTGTTTTATTTTAGTTATTACATTCTTTAGCTTTGATTGCTTCTTTTTTATACTTTCTTTCTCTTTGAGGTTCTCATTGTGTTCAGCCATTCTTGAGTTCGGTGAGTACCTTTTTGACTACTACTTTTAATTATTTATCTGGTAGATTGTTCAACTCTGTTTCACTTGGTTCTTCTGCTGAGGTTTTGTCTTATTTTGCCTGGAACACATTTCTCTGTTTTCTTATTTTCCCTGTTTGTTTCTATATGTTAGGTAGATCAGTTATGTCTCCCAATCTTGAAAGAATGACTTTATGTAAAAGGTGTCTTGTGAGGCCCACTAATGCTAACACTGCTGATTACCTGAGCTGGATGTCCCAGGTCACCCTGTGGGCTGCACCCTACTATTGTCACGGGGTCACAACTGATGCAGACTTGCTGATGTGCAGAGTTGTTCCCTAGCACAGATCTCTGCAAGGTGTGACTCTTGCCCCACCTGTGACTGCTAGTGCCACCTTGCTGAGCAGGGCTGGCCCCTGCCCATCTCGCTGAGAAGCCAAGCAAAACTACTGTAGGCATGCCAGTGTGCAGGGCTGGCCCCCAACACAGTCAGCTGCAAGGCATGGCAGTGACAGCTGTAGGGATGCAGGTGAGTGGGGCAGGCCTCTAACATGGCTTGCCACAACATCTACCTATGACTGTGGTAGGCATTTTATTGTTGAGAAGCTGGCCCCCAGGGCAGGAATGCATAGGAAGGGCTTCACGCCAGCTGAGGCTGCCTGCCAGAAACAGCAGAGACACAAGCCTCTTGAGAGTATGTACAGTGCTGGCTGAGGGGCATCTGCCTGACTGTGTAGAAAAGCAAACCACTAGGGAGAGGCTCCAGACCAAGCATATAGGTTGAATGGGGTTAGTCCGCAGGATACCAAGGCCAGGTGGGGCAAGAGGTGCTAGCATGGCAGATGAAGTACACCCAGACATCTGGTTAAAAGGGAAGTAACAAAGGTACCTGCCAGTGCTTCTAACCCCAGAGAAAGTTCACAAAAAATCCTGCCCTTCTGGCACATGGCCTAAAACTAGTCAATGGATCCCCTTCAAGTAAAACCCAGGCACTTTCCAAATTGTTGCCTCTGTACCAGGACTTGGAGCAAGTGAGATTATATGCATGGCCTTTAAGAACAGTCTCAGTTTCCTACAACCCTCCAGCTCTCCCAGACATAAGGTCTTTTGGTTTTCAAAGCCAGACATTATGGGGGCACCTTCCCACTGCAGAACCCCTGGGCTGTGAGGCCCCATGTGAGGACAAGACCCCTGTCACTTAGGCAGTGCCTCTACAGTTGTAATATTCCTCCTGTGGGTCCTGATTAAACCACATTTCGGCCCTCCCACCCAACTAGATGTGGTTTTTCTTTATATCCTTAGTGGTGTATGATCTGTTCAGCTAGTCTTCGGTTCATTCTCAGAGACAGCTGTTCTACATGTGGTTGTAGATATTGGTGTGTCCATGGTAGGGGGTGAGCTAAGAATCTTTCTACTCTATCACCTCAATCCCAAGATCATCCTGATCCTTTTGAAAGCTGTAGGGAAATAGCTCCATAATGTGATCTTTCCTATTGAATTTCCTAATTTCCAATTCTGAGTGTGAACACATTTTTGAAGTTCTTCTGTAACTAGATTAAAATTAAATAGTGCTAGGCAACTTTATTACATAAGGGTTCACATTTTAAATTTCATTGTATTACTCAGAATAGCAGCTTTCACAGTGAAAAATAAATGGGCTGTGCAAGAACAGTGAACAGTGAGAAATAATGATTCCACCACTTTTTCTGGAAGTTTACTTGGAGAATAAGAATAAGAGATAAGGAAAGTAGAGGAAACACCATATAAAAACATTGAAAATTACTTCAAAGAATGGGAAACTGTTTAAAGGATTTACTGAGGTAATTCAGGCACATTTGTGCAAGTGCTAAAATATGCATTTCAAGTAGATTGGGGGAAGCCCTGCAAAGCAAACTACATTTTTTTTCTTTAAATAATGACAACTATTGGAAGGATTAAAAATATATATATAAACCCCTGATTTAGATTTCCTTGGCAAAGTTCAGAAGGTAAAAGATTTAAAAAAAAAAATTTCCCTTATATCTCTTGATTTGATTTAAATTGTTTTTAAAGCCTAAAGATTTTCCCATATTCCTCTAAACTTTAGAAGTTAAAGAAAACAGCGAGCCATAAGTTATATATGCATTTCAGATTCCTTTCAATTTTGCAGGTACAAGAGAAAGCTTCCAATAATTTCTGAAGGCCAGGAGGGTAGCTGCATTGGGATTATTGGAGCAACATTTCTTATAAAAGGAAGCAAGCTGTTCTAAAGTAAAATCACAGGAAAGAGAGGCTGCAAGAATTTTAGTTTGTACCATTATAAATCATAACAACCTATCACAACAATCTCCTCACCCTTCCTTTACTGCCGCATCTGGCCTATCACAGTTCAGTATTAAACTTTGCGGAAAATTAAGTAAAGTCTTTCCTTTTAGGCCACAAGAGATGGAGTACATTTCATTACAAAATGTTAAGCTTCTACTGGTAATTTAGAAATAGCCAAGATAAAAGTGAGAACCCTTGTGCAATCATTAGCTTTTTTTCCCATTACAAGAGCATTTTAATATTTTGAACAGTTAGTCATACTCACACACAATTTTGGGACATTTCTCCCAAAATATCCTTAACAATATTTTCATCACATAACGGAACTCACATACACCACGTCTTGGCTAGATCATTTTCTACTGGGACAGTAGGACTTAACAGATTTGAATGAAATCAATTTCAAACTAAAGAGGAAAAATTACTTAAATTCTAATATAGTACTCAGAACTTTACTTTTTCTTTTAATTGTAGCTCCTGGAAGCAAACAGCCATTAATAAATTACACTTTCACAAAATGTTCAGAGGAAAAAAGACTCACAAGAGATAATCCAATAGTATTTATAGCTTGAAAACTACAAGTGGTTCTTTTTTAATTGTTTCTAAATTCAAACCACTTACCCAGGAGTGAGAGGCTGGGCCATCAAGTGTCAAGTTGAAAAAGAAATATCGCTCTTCCCATCTGCTTTTCCCTCCAAGGATCATTAGGGTCCAGTATAGTAAGCTACCCTATACCTCATGGTGACTAGAGCAAGATGCCTCATTCAGCTGCTACCGCAAAATACTTCTTCTCCATGTTTCAATCTTGCATTGAATTAACCTCAGTCACTGTAATCAATTTCAGTACCTATATTTGGTTTGCTAATAAAATAATAAAGAAACAAGATCTTGGCAAAATCACACAAACCCTTCTGTGCCCTCATAATCTCAACTGTAAAATGAGAGTTGGTCTGAATGAAATTCACATATAATCAGGCTCCAACATCACATTAATTAGCAAATGTAAGATTGAATCATTTTTCAAGTAAGTATACATTTATGAAAAAGGATAAAGAACGACTCGGAGTTACCACATTATTGAAGTAACCTACCCCAGACACTCACCACAAAGTTCAGATTCAATAGTTCAGGTATGGTGCCAGACACATAGGAGGCACTCCACTGCTGTCAGCTCCCTTTCATTCCCAAGCCTTTCCCACAGGCATAGCTAAGAATGATATGCCACCAAATTAAGAGGCTACTTAAGATCTTCAGGGATGTTGCCCTGTTTTAGATTTCCCGAGACCCAGTAAATTGCCAAGCATGCCTCTGAGGAATCAATATCTATTCAGTATACAGGGTGGGATGGAGGGATCCTTGGAATATGCTGATCTTGACTGCCAGGCCCCAAAGATATTTGATGGAACATGCCTAGCTCATCCTCCAGATGGCGAGTTCTATGCCTTACATCATCTCTTCCAGTGTCTTGCTAGAAAGACAACAGAAATTACAATAACATGAAACAAATATATGATTCTTAAGAACAGCAGATATATGTCACATGTCCTGGGTGCTGCAGCATTCTGCCTGTGTCTTATCATCAGAAATTTCTCCTGATGAATATTTTAGAATACAATAAAACCTTCCAAATGGTAGTAATTTAAACTTTAAAAAGAAAACTCTGTTTCTAGTTACAATTCCGATACGTCTTTGCAATTTACAATGTATGAGACTGCTATCTTGTGATGATTTGAAAGCCTAATTCCATAGCCCAGGACATTTTAATGGATAAAAATGCTGGGTTTTGATTTCTCTTCTCTTCCTTTACCCTTGTCTTCTCATTTTAACCTTTGCCCTTTCAAATTATGAAAGACCTTGAAAAGCATTTTTAAATATTTCCGGTTTTTACTGTTAATCACAATACCATCTCATTTTTTAAAAATACTCAAATGCAAATACCTTTGTTAAAGGGTAGAGTTAATAATTTCACATATTCCACGTTCTTCTAAATCAGATTTGTTGAAAAGATCTGATGTGTGAAGAAATTAACACACAGTTATCTGATGATCTACTAGGCAATTGGTAACTTGGTAATTCTGACTGGCTGACACCAACTTCACTTAAAACCTATCACACAGTTTCATTTTATTGTTTTTTTCCTAATGATTTGGAACATCCAAAAGTAAGAAATGTTTCAGAAAAAGTCTAAATTAAGCAAATGAATAAAAGCTACAAAGTTAGCCCACTCTGGAGCAAACTAGACATCTCAGACAGGAAATTCATTTGTTCAGTTCGCCTGATCTCCTGCCAAGATTATTAACACTCTTCACCAAGCATCTAACCAGTTCTATTCAAAACAACATTTAGGGGATTCTCAACTCATTACATTTTTATCCTTCAAATGTCTCCCGGCCAATTCAGAGGCAAACATGGGCGAATCTCTCCTTCCCCCGGCAGTCTTTTGCTGTAGGCTGATACTGAGAGTAGCCTTCCTGGGACGTCTTCTCCCACCAGTGTTTTCCTTCTTTCAGGCCAAAGACACCACATAACGCGATCACCCCACTAAATCCATGTGTTTCAGAGGATACTGAATGTTCTCCAAAAGCATTAAAAGCAGTCATCTATTTTTAAATACGGAAATTAATGTCATACAAAGTAGTGTCTATCGGCAAACCACAGCAGTTCTTAATCACTTTTAATCTAAATCTTCCAGAAAAGTGCTCTGACTGATTTGAGTTACCATTTTAATGATACTTATTCCATCTCTTGAAATGAGATGGGCTGCTGTTTGAAAACACATATCATTCTGAATGCTGCAGAAGGGTTTTTGTCATTGTTTTTAAAGCAAAGGACTTTGTTAAACACACACACTGGGAGATTTTAAAAGCAAGATAAGGTGCTGGCATGACCAAAGTTCCTGAATTATACAACAAACTCAGTGTACATGATTTTCAAAACAAATTCAATTTGAAATGTTGCTTTAGGGCAGTAGAATATGCCCATTTTAACTCAGCCTGAATACACTAATGATCTTTTAAACAGTATGTGAGGGGGGGAAAAAAGAGTATCCATTGTTAACAATGAGAATGGCATGTGAGAGCTGGCAGATTTAAAGCTGGGTTTCTCCTTCTTTCAGAGTTAGGATACAACTCTGCGTATTTTTGTGCCAAAATAGGTGCCAAGAGACGGTGTACTTTGAAAAGAGAATTTTAGATAAAGCTTATCAATTAACTAGTATCAATAATCTATTCCAAACTAGAAACACTTTATAAATACAATTGCTATTTCCTACATAATAGCTGACTGTCTCTTTAAAAATCCATTTTGTTTAGACTTAATGACTGGAAATCTTTCTAAAAAGTACACCATGTACTTCTTGATTTCTGAAACAGCACACTGAACCCAAGTCTTCATTCAAGCACAAAAGAAGAAAGGCAATCAGCCCGCTGTCCTGACTCAAAATCAGGAGATCTAGTCCTGAAATTCAAAACCTTCACTTGCTAACTGGGTTATGGAACAGCAACTTTTAAATTGTCAGCTACTTCAAACTCCTATAATAATGCCTTTCAAAAGCTAGTCAGGTGAATAGAAACTAATTATATCCTCCCTCCAAAATGTCCCCACACTGCTACATTTTTTTAATTCTTATATTTGCTAGGCCTATCTTTTGCCCATTTAGAATTTTGCTCTCATGTAATTTTTCTTGCCATCAGTATACGTGCCACAAAGCTCTTTTACCTTGCCTTTCAAATGGTCTGCTGTGTTTACAATATCAGATAAAAGTGTTCATGTATGTTAGTTTCAATCTAAGAATAGACAGACCTAGCAAAGGTCTGTGGTTCACACTTATTCGCAGGGTACCTGGGCTTTAATGACATAGAAAGACCTCCATTCTGACCTAGGTCTGTTACTTTCTAATTAAGTTCTTTCCAGCCCATCTTTTAACTCAGGCAAAAGACCCCAAGGCAAGCAAAGCATCCTGCGGTGGGAACTGAAACTACCAGCTCCAGCAGTAAGGATTGCCCTAAGGCCAACAGGATCATGCATGATTGACCCCAAGACAAAGACTGAGCTGCCCTTTCCTGCCAGTTTTACCCACCCACTGACTTTCCTTGCACATTTCCTTATAGGAACCTGCAAGTATTGTCAGCACTTTAGACACAGTCTTGGAGACATTAGTCTGCTGTCTTCCCACTGTTGGCCTCACTGAGATAAATTCCTTTTTTATTTCACCACCATGGTCTCTCTGCTTTTGGATTTTGTCAGTGGTGAGTGGCCAAACCTGGTCTCTTTGGGACTCCTTTAGCCAGGTGTTCTCGGACCCTTGTGCCCCAGTTACAACAGTGGATGATGAGGGGCCTCTTAGGGCATTTTCAGGATCCTAACTATGCACTGTATTACTATATAGATTATGAGTATCAAAAAGGTCAAAGTGCTTTCTAAATGTAAAAACAGGTACTTTCAGTTTTGTGCAGAGAATTCTATCAGTAAGAGAAATTGTCAAAGGTCACGTAGTTAAGAGCGATTCCAGAACTAAACCCTAAGGATCCTACCTCCTAGTTTAGCATTTTTTAACTCCTTAAAATGATCTATATATTATGCTTACTCTTCCTCAGTACTCATTTCTTCCTAAATCCCTCATGTTGATTTTCCCTATACTAATGAAACTATTTTATCAAAAATTCCCTGAGGTTTGAATCCAAATGCTTGCCCAGCTCTCCTCCTAGGCTTTTCTCTTCAGGGTTCTTCCCATCTGAGTGCTCCTTCTCCCTGCAATACATGTCACCTGTCCTTCTAAGCCAGCTGTGCCAAGTATGACCTTTCTTTTTATTCAGTAATTCCTTTTCCCCTTCCAGTCCCATTGGTGGCATTTCTGAAAACACAGTCGCCAGCCCCCTTCTTGCTTCCCATTCATCAGAAAAGAGCTAAGTCTGAATTGATCTCTAAATAAATTCTGCAACTGCCTCAGACCCATTTCCACCATTTTACTTCTGTCACTTCAAGTGCAAAGAAATTCAAAACAAGCTCCTGTTCATTCTCATTTCACTAGTTCCCTCCCCCAACCTGATAACCTCCCAAGAATGATTCCCCGACCCTGGAGAATTGTGACCCTGCACCCCCTCAACCATCTCAGCAATTACTTTTCTAAAGATCCTCTGATATCAGCTTTTTACCCTCTTTCCACATGATGGAAGTCAGCACCAAGTTTCCATTTCTTCATATCATAATTGAAGATGCTGTTGTATCCACAGAGGTACTGTTATATCAAAAGTATTTTATTAAAAAAAAAAAACAGGTTTTGGTGCTCATTATCCACATTTTTGATGTGGCTGTTATCCTAGGCTCTCATTACCTTAAATCCAGATATTTCCTATTATGGGAGCCTTCCTCACTGGAACCTTCCCCATGTGAACTGGTCCTATATTTTCTACCTCTTTTTCCTTAAATGTTGCTCTGAACATGTCACAGCGTAATAAAGAAACTATCCTGGCTGTATGTCATTTATGCCATAAAATTCAGAATCCTTTGTCAGATTTCATAAATCTTCATAATGACAAAAGTTGCCATTATGAAGTGTTTAAGAGGTGCTAGTGACTATTCTAAGCACTTCACACGTTAATTTTTCCACCAGCTCTATACAGTAAATGCCATTATCATCTTCGTTATACAGATTAAGAAAGTAAGGCACAGAGAGGCTATTTGCTATAAAAACCGTAGCATCAGCATTTGAAATTTTGATTCCATTGGCTAAGCTCTTAAAAACTACACTATATTCGACAATCCATAAGCTTAACCTACACTAACTATCCATCCAGAACTCCTATTATATCCACATGTACTTCAATCTAAATAGTAGAGTCATGTCTCAGATCAACACAACCTCATACTTCCCTTTATGACTCTGATGTTAAATCATTTAAATTTTACCCATACTTCAACACTCAACTAGACTTACTACCCCAATGAATCTTCCTTAAGACAGTCTACTCATGGGTGCCTGGGTGGCTCAGTGAAAGCCTCTGCTTTCAGCTCAGGTCATGATCTCAGGGTCCTGGGATAGAGACCCCATCAGGCTCTCTGCTCAGCAGGGAGCCTGCTTCCTCCTCTCTCTCTGCCTGCCTCTCTGCCTACTTGTGATCTCTCTCTGTGTCAAATAAATAAATAAAATCTTAAAAAAAAAAGACAGTCTACTCATTTCAGTATTGCTAACCAGAAGGAAAGCTGCATAGCATCATTTTCTTTCCTTACATTTATAAATTCTTTTTTTTTTAAAGATTTTATTTATTTGACAGAGAGAAACACAGACAGAGAGGGAACACAAGCAAGGGGAGCGAGAGAGGGAGAAGCAGGCTTCCCGCCGAGCAGGGAACCTGATGTGGGGCTCCATCCCGGGTCTCCGGGATCATGACCTGAGCCGAAGATAGTCGGTTAACCAACTGAGCCACCCAGGCGCCACCTCTTTCCTTACATTTAATGGGGTTCAGGACATACTCCCCCAAATATGGCATCTTGACAAATTCAATATTTTAGGCTGAAAGCATCTAAGAAAATGGCAAAAGCATGGTCACTTCTCTTCTCTCCTGAAACAGGTCAGAAAACTCTCACCTGAGGTTTCCCCAAGATTTTTACATCTTGCCCACTCTTCATCAGACCTAGCATAAAATACTCAGATCTGACCCTGTCTTTGGGGCTTCATTTCTTTATGAAAATATATATTGAATTAAATTTGTGTGCTTCTCTCTTATTGATCTTTGTCAGTTTACTCTTCATACCCAGCCAGGGACACTGGAGTACTGGTACAGGATAAACTTTTCTTCCCCAACATATTTCATAACACCACGCTCTGTATAAGTCCCATTGTATGTAGTCAATCAATATTTATTGACCAACTGATTTATCAACTCCAAAATGTATAATTCCAATGACAAAAGTTAAAGAAGAACAGCAAAGAGAGAATTAGGCCTTCAGAAATGCCCAAAGCCAGAAAGAAGAAATCAGGAGACAATAGAGGCATAAAAATGAGTTGTCAGAAGCCTGGGAGTAATTTTTTTTCACAGCTATCTCACTGCAAAGAATTATAACATTTGTGTAAATCACTTGCTTGGATATGGTAAATTATCTCATTAAATGTGGTAACAGGACAAATTAATATTTTCGAAGCAATATTTTTTTAATTCCATATAAGGTTCTGAAAGAGCCCATTTATCTTAGGTGATTATTTTGTTTCAATCATATATTTCACTCTAAAAAAAAAAGATCATCAATATAAAAAAGGCAGAAAAAGTATTCAAATTAACTCTACATCATAACTGAGTTCTGTTTTCCATAGTATTCAGCCCCTTTACTCTAAACCAGTTTTAAGAACAATATTTAAAATCTCAGTCTGGGGTGCCTGGGTGGCTCAGTCATTAGGCATCTGCCTTCAGCTCAAGTCAGGGTCCCTGAGTCCCAGGATCAAGCCCCATGTTGGGTTCCCTACACAGCAGGAGGCCTGTTTATCCCTCTCTCACTCCCCCTGCTTATTTCTCTAACTGTTTTTCTCTGTCAAATAAATAAATAAAATCTAAAACTTAAATAAAAAATTAAATAAAATCTCAATCAGATTCTAAAATCACTTTATCCATATATATATTCAAGGGTAAACAATATATTTCTAATAAGAAAACAATATTTTTTTTTTCTTTACCTCCTTTCTCTCTCTCTTTCTTTCTTAGAGAGAGGGAGAGAGATTCCAAAGCAGACTCCATGGAGCTGGAGCACAATATTCTTTTTTTAAATTTGTTGGGTTTCTAATCCTCACATCCCACCCCCACACACACACCTCTGTCGCCTTCCACACACCCACAGTAGGCTCATACTATAAGCCTGTCTTACAGTGTGGAGAAAAATAACTGGCTTTTGTTCCCCAAAGGAATTATCATTTACAAAGACTGCTAATAGGGAGTGCTGGGTGTGTGAGGTAATGTTCCTGGGTCTCTGTCTATATATACTCTGCAGCTGCACAGCTTTGTGATTTCCAGCTCTCTGAGTATAATGCAAAGTCAAATGCCAGATCAAAAAATAAATTTTAGAGCCAGCATGATCAAATCAAGGGACAATGATTCTCTTTGCTCCATCCATCTAAGCAGCATCCTACATCAACATGAGTACTATGAGCACCTGGCCTGGACCAGCTGCTCTCATCTTCCAAACTAAAAATATGAAGCCTGATCTAAAATAGGGAGGGACAATAAGAAGGAACCATGTTTCATTAAAGTATTATTTCAATGTCTCAATGAAAAGAAAATCACATCTTTCTATCTACAGACGATAATGATATTGTCTACGGAAACGCCTCACTCCGATCCTCTCAGGTCAGGGCTTTTTATTTGCTTATAAACTGTCAATATATATAATGATCCAGTGGTATTAGCTGGCATGTAATATTGCTTATTAGAAACACAGAAACAATGGTCCCAAAGAATCCTTAGCAGTGCTGTTGATGTAAACTGTCAGCTGCTGTTTTTTTAAGCTGCTTTCATTTTGAGGCCAAATTGTTGTAAAATAGCTAGAATGTTTTTCCCTCTATGGTTTGTGATACAAGCATTCAAAATGCATCTTGAGTGAAACCTAAAGGTAAATTTGAATTTGATGTGTATTATTTAAAAGTCTCTTAGTGGGGCACCTGGGTGACTCAGTCTGTTAAGCATCTGCCTTCAGCTCAGGTCATGATCTCAGGGTCCTAGGATCAAGCCCCCCACAGCAGGCTCCCTGCTCAGCCGGGAATCGGCTTTTCCCACTCCCTCTGGTCCTCCTTCCCAATCTCTCTCAAATAAATAAATAAATAATCTTCAAAAAATATAAATAATAAATAAAAGTATTTTAGAGAAGAATGGGTATAATTTCTTGACTTAAATATTAAGTTAGGTAACATCACTCTATAGGCTTTAAACAACATAGAAATTGTTGAGGGGATATTGACAAATAGCAAAAGGTTGGTAATTATATCCAAATTAATTTCAAAGCAAGTATCAAATCTTTTAAAATTCAATTCAGCTACAAGATACATAAATAAATAGACCTCTGGTCAGCAGAGGTGATCCACACTCATGCTCTACACAACGGCTACCATGGAGAGATTCTGGTTTGGTACAGCCACCCAAATGCTGGTGTGATTTATTCCACCGCAAGGCATGTGGATGGTCAACAGGGAAGACAGAGGGAACATCTGCGTCCCACAGTGCTTTCTCCACTGTTGTCACATAAATGAGAAATGCTCTACAAATATGTACCTGAAGAACCGACCAAGACAATTTAGAGTACGGACAACTTATTTTTAAAATTTCAACACAAGTTAAAAGTTCCCTTCTATCATTTTATTTCACTTTGAAGGGATAAGTTCTTTTAAAAGAAAATTCTTTGCACAATAGTTCATTTACTAGTACCTGTAGAGATGCTACGGTTAATTACTCAGTTGCTCGAAAGCCACAGACCCATGTATCTTTTGCATTGGCCACATCCTTTCTGTGCTTCTTTTAATACCTTGCACTTAGTCCAGTGGGTGGTCCATGATAGATGTCTAATAAACTGTTTATTGTTTTTGTTTTTAAGATTTTACTTATTTATTTGAAAGAGAGAGAGAAAGAGAGAGAGAGAGCATGGGAGGGGAGAGGGTCAGAGGGAGAAGCAGCCTCCCTGCTGAGTCAAGGACTCAATCCCTGGACTCCAGGATCATGACCTGAGTCGAAGGCAGTTGCTTCATCAACTGAGCTCCCCAGGCGCCTCATTTTTGGTTTGGGGTTTTTTTTTGATAAAAGCACTGCTGTCACAGTATGGTGGGCATATCAAAACAGTGATGAGAAGTAAACTCCAGGGGCGCCTGGGTGGCTCAGAGGGTTAAGCCTCTGACTTCGGCACAGGTCATGATCTCAGGGTCCTGGGATCGAGACCCGCATCGGGCTCTCTGCTCAGCAAGGAGCCTGTTTCCTCCGCTCTCTCTGCCTACTTGTGATCTCTCTCTCTGTCAAATAAATAACATCTTTAAAAAAAAGTCAACTCCAGACATTCAGGACTTAAATGTGACACCTCAGTTGGAGAACCTTACCTTTAGAAAGCACATAGACTCTTTTATCTACTTTTTTCCCCCTAAGAGATGTTTGTAAGTGTCACGTAATCACCGAAAATGTTATCAGACTATTCCTTCTCTTTCTGCTCTTTGGACAAAGTACTACTTGAGCCGAAAAAATAAGGCGTGACTTCAATGAGCAAACCACTTCGTTTCAGTCAGTAGTGCTGGTCATGCCTTCCAGCTTTCCATTGTGCACGCCTATTCTAGTCCAAGAGTTAATCTGGGGGCTGGCACAGATTTCTCCATTTAAAAGCTAACTCGCTGGTGTCCCTTTAATGTCCCTACTGGAAGTATATCCTAAATAATTACCCCGCTGGTACGGAGCATCTTTGAAAGGATGATTTCCATTGCACTGCTTTCACTGAGCACTGCTCTCCCTCGTTTCCACTTTTCTTTAAATTAGCAAGTAAGACTGGGAATCCTCCAGACTCAGTTCAGACTGTCTTTTCTAATTAGATGATTGGAAAACTTTAATTAATAAGATGACCCCAGCATAAAAATCAGGTCATACTGTTAAGCACTTAGGGCTTACAAATTTTAGCAAGCACTGACTTTTGCAAGTCAGCCAACTTTGTTAGTTCTCAACAATCCTTTAATTAGGCTAGACAGGAAGTAGCATGCACTAATGTGTGTCCTGGCTGAATTCCAGTGGGGATAATTGCAATCTGGTCTACCTAAACTTTCACAGGTTCCATCTGAATACAGTAGTCATCTCCATTCTCTGACTATTTCATTCTGCATTGACACTCTATGAGGGCTCCTGCTTTTCACCCTAAGCACTGAGGATATCCAATTAACAAGACCTGCTGAAAACCTACCAGATCCAGAAGAACAATGTGCTATGAAAAGCAGAGAGTACTCTAAGAAAACCCACTTCCCTCTTCTTACATACATCCACAACACATGACTACGTCAATTCCTCTAAAGAGCATCATTTTTATTCTTCCCCTAGCTCCCATCATACGCCTGCTACACACACACACACACACACACACCCACACACACACCCCCACACAGCTAAACTTTCAGAGGACCCAGAGACTTCTTTAGAAGACTGCACATAATGGCAATTAAAAAAGTATCATATGCATCTTGGTTCTAAGCTTATTAAGGTATTTGTGTGTGTTTTTTTTCTTGCCATTACTACTGCTATTTTGCCCTGTACTGTATTAAAGAAAACTGCATGAGGTGATATATTAATTTAGCTCTATACAAATATGAAGATGGAAAAGTACCTTTTAGTCTGGGTCTCCCAGAAAAAGGCAATTTTTAAATGCAAGATTTAATCATAAAATCTTCAAGCTAAAGGACCTTCAAGAAGTCATGTAATTTACTCTCCTACTCCCAGGCATGCAAATCAGAGTCTACCAAAAGACTGTTACCAAAAGAAATCAAGCTGGGCCAAGAGAAATTATGCAGTCTAAGATAGGATAATTTAAGAGATTAATCTCTGCTGTCTTACCATACTTCTTCAGCAATAACTGGGTTTTCTGGTGAATCAGGATATCAAATATTAAAATGTTTTTGAATATTCTTGGGTTTGGGGGATCACCTAAGGAATACTAATAGCTTAAGTACTTTTTAATTTAAGTTCCTGAAGGGCAGTGGTTATAATGTCTGTGTGTGTGTGTGTGTGTGTGTGTGTGCATTTCCATAAGAGGAAAAGTTTCCAAATTCTTTAGAGCCTTACAAAATGTTTACTTCTTTTTTTTTAAGATTTTATTTATTTATTTGACAGAGAGAAACCCAGCGAGAGAGGGAACACAAGCAGAGGGACTGAGAGAGGGAGAGGCAGGCTTCCCGCCAAGCAGGAAGTCCAATGCGGGGCTCAATCCCGGGTCTCCAGGTCATGACCTGAGCCGAAAGCAGTAGCCCAACCAAGCCACCCAGGTCCCCCAAAATGTTTACTTTTTAATTTAGTCATATTAACTCTTACCCAAATCTTTTATTAAATTAAAAACTCAGAGCGCCTGGGTGGCACAGTCATTAAGCATCTGCCTTCGGCCCAAGTCATGATCCCCAAGTTCCAGGATTGAGCCCCACATCAGATTCCCTGCTCAGCGGAAAGTCTGCTTCTCTCTCACTTCCCCTGCTTATGTTCCCTCTCTAATTGTGTTTCTCTCTGTCAAATAAACAAATAAAATCTTTGAAAAAAAAATACAAACAAAAAATCATCTGACCTAAAACTTCATGTCTTCCTCTTCATATAAACAATTGTTTATCTCATAATTAATATGTATTCTTTTTCTGAAATCTTTCTTAATTAAGACATTTCATGAAGATCTATATATTCTGTGCATATTTTAGCAGGCTATAGGAGTTGGGAAAGGACAAATTAAGTGTCAAATATTCATGGACAATCTTTACTGGCACCAAAGGAAAGATGACATTCACTGGGTCTTAGATAATATCCCCGTGGTACAAACTAAAATGATCAAGACAGCCAAGAATGCAAAATCTTGGCTGAGCACATAACTGACCATAAAAAAGTAGCTTTCAAGTGAATCTCCGGTCAACATTCCCTCAGCAATAGCTACTCCCACAAGCGCTAACTCAATGTGTGTTTCAACCTACCTCCTAATTCCTAATGTATGTCTCCCAGTCCCTAAGGTCCATCTCAACCTACCTTCAAATCTCCTTTTTCTTTCCTCCTGCTTTTCCCCTTACCTCCATTGCCACTAAACCACCGGCCTGCTCTCATTTAATACCTGCTTTGAAACAATAAAAATCATCCAGACAATTTTCAAAATGTCTAGGTAAGTAGGCTGCTTCCCTGAAGACTCTATTTCCATTGGTCAAGGGGCTGGGGGAAGGAACGCTGGTGTTGACTTTTGACAGAGTTCCCAATAACTGTGACCCAAGGTCACACTGCACAGGACATGGCCCTCACAGGTACACAATGGTGAAGCTCAAATCTACTCCTCCCTTCACCATCTCTTCCACTGTTCTCCAGACAATTTGGAATTTAGTATGAAGAAAACCTACTGTTATTGCTAAGTGCTCTTTCTAGGGCTTTTCTCTAGCTCAGTGGATCTCAGCAGGAGGGCTATTTTGTAATCTGACAATGTTTAAAGGCATGTTTGGTTGTTACAACCCAGAGTACACTACTGGTATCTAGCATGGAGAGACCAGGAATGCTGCTAAAACATCATGTGATGATGCCTAAAACATTCCTACATGATAAAGAAGTATCCAGTCCAAAATGACAATATTGTTGAAGCTGAGACAGTACCTTACCTGACACCTACATTTCCCTTCCTTCATCATTCCACTTACATACTCATTAAACATTTCCATTCCTCCTAATTCATCCTTCTGCCCCCCACTAACCATCTTCCCTTTCCAACTCTACCCAAATTCTCACAATTACCAGCAATCCCTACAGCACTCCTGTTCTTTCCCAGCTATGTTCCTCTTCATCCCTTACTTCTGATCATCTTCAATAAAGCCAAAATGTGCAGTGATGGTTCTTCTATCGGCTTGGCCTCATGGCATCCCATCCTTCTCAAAAACTAAATCTTCCACCCAATTCAGTGGCCAGTGAAGGGCCTCTGCATGCCCCCAGGCAGTGCTCCTCTCCAAGACCTAAACCCCTGTGTATTGTCTCACCATGACAACTAACACAATCACCTTTCCTATGATCTCCCTTCTGCTGGATCTGCCTCCTAACCTCAAACACCTGCAATGGTGCTCCAGTAATCTAACTGCCCCTTCCATTCTGATAGACTACTCATGACCAACCAGTCCTACATTTTATTTCAAGACTCCAAACTCTCACTTTTGTTCAATCTAAGAGCAAGGAAACTTCTACTTTCTGCTTCTCCATTCCAATTCTTAAAACGTTGGGGAATGATGGAAAAGTAATTGGGTCCCCTACAAATGCATGCCACCTAATTTCACTAAGGCCTTACTTGCAATTTAACAATCATTGAATTTATTGCTGTTCCCCTCACATTCCCCACAGAGCTTGGTCCAAATCTTAGGTCTTCTCTCTCATGCCATATTGCTTCTTATTCTACTATGGGGAATGGAGACATTCACCTGGAGAATTAACATCTGTAGAAATGCATGTCCTATAAATTTTAAACTCCCTCCAAAGGTGCTCAAGTCCATTCCCAAACTGCACCCCTACCCATTTCACTCTCTGCTTCGCTTCCCAATTCCCCCTACTTGCCAGTGAAACTGACTATTCCTTGTTCCACACATCATACATACTTCCATTCTCATCTTTGTTCTATCACTGCTCTTTTTTAACATTTTATTTATTTATTTATTTATTTATTTATTTATTTATTTATGTGTGTGTGTGTGTGTGTGTGTGTGCGCGCGCGCGCGTGCTCTATGTGGGGCCAATATAGGGTTTGAACTCATGACCCCGAGATCAAGAGTTGCATGTTCTACCAACTGAGCCAGGCAGGCACCCCCTAAATAACATTACTTCCTCCTGGGATTCTCTTTTCTCCAGTCTTTAGTTATAGAAACCTTACCTATCATATACCATCCCTTCATCAGCTTATGAAGACATATCTAATTGCTTCCTCCATATCTCCCCCCCAAATCAATTACTTTTTTTCTTACTTTTCCTACAGTTTTTATCATTCCATATTATATTGTATGTATCTATACATACCATTTAATCTCCTAAGCAAAGGCCTACTTTGCTTATGCTACCCAACTCAACTCTGCTCCTTCTACATTGTATTATACACAGACAAATGCACTTACATATGTGTCTATATTATCTTTAAAATGTATTATAAATAATGTATATCAAATATATAGAGAGAATCTCTTAAAATGTTTTGCAAATCCAAAATAACTGAACTAAATTTGTCAATAAGAAGTAGAACATCTTGATTAACTGGTAGACCAAAGAGGGGGGGAAAAAAAAGGAAAAGTTTATCAGCAGTTTACACCAGTGTTTCATGTATCAGTTTGAGAAATTTGTGAATCACCTCAAGTTGCATGGGTATTTTCTGATAAGAAAGTTCATAACTTTTAATAGATTTTCAAAAGAGCCCATCATGAACAAAAACAAATGTTAAAAAGTATTGCTCTCTGGGCGCCTGGATGGCTCAGTGGTTTAAAGCCTCTGCCTTCAGCTCAGGTCATGATCTCAGGGTCGTGGGATCGAGTCCCACATTGGGCTCCACATTGGGCTCTCTGCTCAGCAGGGAGTCTGTTTCCTCCTCTCTCTCTCCCTGCCTCTCTGCCAGCCTGTGATCTCTCTCTCTGTCAAATAAATAGATAAATAATTTTTTTATTAAAGTACTGGTCTGGAGATTTGAAATATAAAGACAGAATTTGCTTCATTATTTACATTCTGATCTAAGAGAGCTTTTAAATGTTATATCAATTGCAGTGAATAAAGCTAGATAATATGAATTTGAAAGATATGAATTCATATTTTTTAAATGGCCCAGTTTACATCACCATTTATTTTTCACCAACACTGATCTTATTTGCAGTAAGCTGAAATGTGATTTTACAGTACATAATAAACAGAGAACAGTAAAGTATTTTTAAGTACTACCACATTAAGCAAGTAGTATGCCTTCATAAATAAATAAATAAGGATCAGGTTGCAATTTAAACTAATCTTCAATTATTACGACCACTAAATATTAGTTCAATCCATGGCAGAAATACAGCTTGACATTCCTGTCAGCTAAACTCTATCCCAACTGTCAAAAAGACAGAAACATACATTTAATTTACTCAGCACTTGTCAGTATAACTGTTCATGTGTGGACATTTCCTAAATCTTTCTTGATGAAGCTGATTTAGTAATTAATTTTCTCCCACTGTTCATTCATTCATTCATTCATTCATTCATTTTGAAACAATCATAACTGGAACATAGCACTGCAGGCTAGGAATCAGCTCGAGATTGATCCCTAGAGTTCTACTGGGTCTTCTCCTCCTAACACCCCACAGCAGGGTCCAAGCATAGCTGGTTCTCAGCTTCTGACAGTAATGGGCCCCCCCCTCTACTGCTGCATTCTTCCAACCACATCAGAAAGACTTTCAGGGAGATGTATTTTGTAAAAGAAGATATTTTTATGTCACAAAATTACTTTTCAACCAAAAAGTTAACATCCTTCCTATAAACTGAGACCACTACCTCTGCCTCAATAATTTTGCTAATACACCTCACCCACATATTACTAAGGTTCAATATGTAACACTCTTACCTTATGAAGGATTAAATTTTAAAATGGGCCTACATGCAAGAGAACTATCTTGGCATGTAAAGTCTGCTTAAACTGCTATAGAGAGCTAGAAAAAAATTATTGGGGTTTATTTTGCTCTGTTTAAGGGAAAAGCTAGTATTTTAAGCTGTTATGGTACTTAATATAACCCTAGAGTCAAAGTAAGTGCAGTAGCATAGCAATCATCACTATCTCATTCTCAGGAAAAGAAAGTGAAAACCAACAGATTTCCCTGAAAAATTAAAGTAAGAGAGGCATATAATTAAAGGTCACTAAACACTGTTATTATAAGATTTACATTTACCAAATGTAAACTGAACTTCTGCCATTTGCCTGCCTTTTAGGACAGCTTTTTTGAACAAAAACAAATCTATTCCAAGACAGTTCATAAAATGGTAAAATGGGAGAGCAGTGTCCCCTATATTTAAGAGCCTCTGGAGCTTCCCAAGAAGGATGTAGATAAAACCAGAAATATGTTCTTGAGAAAACTCATTAATGAATTTGCAGTCATTTTCAGAGACTTCACTAGAACATCTTTTAAAAATGTATATATCAGGGGCGCCTGGGTGGCTCAATTGTTAACTGTCTGCCTTCAGCTCAGGTCATGATCCTGGGGTCCTGGGACAGAACGCCCTATCTGGCTCCCTGCTCTCGGGGAGCCTGCCTCACCCTCTCCCTCTGTGTGCTGCTCCTCCTGCTTGTGCACACTCGCTCTCCCTCTCTCTCCCTCTCTAATAAATAAATAAATTTTTTAAAAAGTATATATCACTTTGGGGTGCCTGGGTGGCTCAGTAGGTTAAGCGACTGCCTTCGGCTCAGGTCATGATCCCAGAGACCCAAGATCAAGTCCCACATTGGGCTCCCTGCTCAGTGGGAAGCCTGCTTCTCCCTCTCCCACTCCCCCTGCTTGTGTTCCCTCTCTAGCTATGTTTCTCTCTGTCAAATAAATAAAATCTTAAAAAAAAAAAAAGAATAGAAAAGAAAATCACAAGTTATCTGTCCACTATCATCAAATTCTCAAGCAAGCTTTATTTTTTTTAGTTCTTTTACTTATGTAAGTAATCTCTACACCCAATGTGGGGTTTGAACTTACACCCCAAGATCAAGAGTCCCATGCCATTCCAACTGAACCAGCCAGGCTCCCCCAAGCAAGCTTTACTTAAAAAGGAGGAAGGAGAAAAAAGACCTAAAGCTCTTATATACCACTTGTGTATTATCAAATCCACAAGGGCTTCTAAAGTTTTCAAATAGGTGGTTCGCTCACTCCTCCCAAATAACTGGAGTTAAACACATATACAGACCCTGATCTCATCTCTGCACCTGAGAAAAATCAAAGGAAGCAAACAGGTAGTGCCTAGATACTCCATCTCTTATAGGTCATAGATTGAGAGAGTGAGGTCAGAATCACTCTGTCCACAGGGATGAACTATGACCTGCAGGAGCAAGCTGTGTCCCACCAACTGCAGACGCCATAACAAAGACAGTGCTCAATGCCAAGGCAAGTCAGCAGAGCCCTTTTGGGGCAAGATCACAGAAGGCAGCACTAGAACTCTGGGGCTGTAAAGTTCTCCTTGGGGCCTGTAAAAGTCTTCCCTACTTTTTGTTTCCTAGTGACATCAGAGACTGTCCTTTATAAAAATAATACTCTAGGAGCTCTGCCTTGTATATCTCCATGGCTAGAAGTCCATATAGAGTAGTGTCGTATGAATTCCCTACTAGGGAACATTTCAGAGATGATATGGACCCATCTATCATTTGACATATGGCTGTCAGTCAAAAGATTTAAAACACCTCCTTCTTCTGTTGTGTAATTGGCATCACACAGATGCATACAAAGACTGCTGTTAACAGAAAACATTGGATTCCTACATCCCAATCTAAGACCCATTTGTTTTCAAAGAACACAACATTGTTGGGGCTTTTAAATGTGTTACTGTTTTACAGGGTTTGCATTGATTAGGAAACAAAAGTTAGTATGAGAACTTCTTACCACTAGCCCGGCAAAAAGACAGACATTTAGGGTCCAATGCTGGTAGAGCAGGCTTGGTTTTAGCTGTAGAATAAAGACACTATTCCTCACCATGACTTTTATTTTTAAGATTTTTTTTTTTTGAATCTGAGAGAGAGAAAGAGAGTGAGCAGAGAGGGAGATGGAGAAGGAGAAGCAGATTCCCCACTGAGCAGAGAGCCCACTGTGGGCCTGGATCCCAGGACCCCAAGATCATGACCTGAGCCAAAGGTGCCCCTCACCCATGACTTTTTTTTTTTAAATATTCAGTTAGCCAGCATTCCCATGACTTTTAAAAGACAGTTCTTTTGCAGATGCCCTCCCCCAGGTGCTCTAAAGTTCCAAATACCCTTGGAAACCTATTGCAATACACCCCCTTCTTTGTAACATTGGTAATTAGACCTGACTGAATTTCAAAGTTAAAAGCTGTAATTTTAGTGACTGAAACAGCATTTCTTCTTTTTTTTTTGAAACAGCATTTCAAGTAACTCTAGTAAAACTATAAAAAAATAATAGCCAAGTATCTGAAAACAAGGTCCCCTTCATTTATTTTAATTATGTGATAATATGTGATATTCTTAAGTATCTTTATGTATTACTATTTGTTAAAACCCTCTGAAGTAGGGTCATAGTTTCCATACTGAATTTTTAGCCATTAGAATTTAATATTATTAACTTTTAGACTGCATCATTAGCCAAGAGTAGTATTGCACTGAAAAGTGTTTCTAAGAATGCCAGTTCCGTGGAAGATTAATAAGGGATGTCAGGAAAAGAGGTCCTTGGTTCATTACAAGTATTTTACAAGCATTTGCAGAGTTAAGTGGAATTAAGGAGGAGTTCCTTTACTGTAGGACTTCTAAGAGCTGCTAGGATGTATTATTACCCTTTAGGGGTAGGAGAGAGGCTAAAGCCTATGGCATCCACAACTTATTTAACCTCAGAGCTCACATACAACAGAGTATTTTGCAGACTTAGTGTCTATGGAACACAGTTTTAGAAACGTCAGCCCAGAAGGACTGTGCTGGTTTGTAAAATTTAATTCCTAATGAACACTTCAAGTGTGATATACCATCAGACACATAGCAAAATGTTTTATCTCTTTCAAATGATCTGCACTTAATGGTATCCTCCTTATCTATATATATTTATAAGGGTGCATGAAGAGGAAAAAAAATGTTTCTATAAGAAATTAGTTGTTACAACTAAAGTCACTGGCCGAATGATATACAAACAGTCCGTAACCACTCTTACTGTGACTGAATGAACAGTTCTGGAAAATTAAACTCTTAATACACACAAAGATTTTCTAGATATCAGAAGCTGTGAAGCTCTTTTCACATTTGTGAAGTTCTTTCATACTTAAACTTTGAGCACATTTTCTCCCCCAATGCTTTTAAGCATCCTATAGAGGAAATGGGTCAGGAATTATTTGCCCCTATTTTTCAAATGAGGAAATGACAGTCAGTTATTGAGTTTCCAATACAGAAACACTAGACGGGGTGTAGAAAAATCCGCCCTCACTCAGTTCAGTGCTTTCCCAGCATATCCTCTCCTCTCCCTCTCTCCCCCACGGTTGTGCTTGGCACCATGAGAAGCTATTCCAGAAATTCAGACTGAGGGGCTAGGCTAGCAAAGAGAGACAGCTGAAGGAACCAATTCTACTCCAGCAAGAGAGGCAGAGAGTGTAGAGACTAGAGGAACTGAATCACTTTCAGATTGTTCGATATCTCTATTCACTGCAAAGACACAGGCACTGTGAAAAGACCTTCCATTTCCTTTATTTAAGCTTCTGGATAGGACTAAGTTAGAAGTCAGAAATAGACACACTTGGTCCTAAAAAGTTTTTGTTGGCATAAACAACAGGCCAAAGGAAGAATGAGCTAATTATCAAGTTGGGTTGAAAATGTTCAAAAACAAGTTCATGTATTCAGGTAAAACCCTAAGTGAAGACCTATGCTTAGGGTCAGTAGTTCTCAAAGTTTGGTCCCTAACCAGTGGCATCAGTGTCACCTGGGAACTCCTGAGAAAAGCAAATTTCGGCTCTAGGACTTCCCTGAGACCTATTGAATCGGAAACCCTGGGGTGGGGCCCACTGATGTGTATGGAAAAAGCCCTGCAAGTGATTCTGATGCACAATCAAGATGAGAAGTGCTCTAGAATACTCAGTGTACATTTCAAATAACCTATTACTTGAAGCCACTTCCAACAACTGTAGTTCTAACTAATATTCTCACCAAAAAGTTGTCCTGATGGATTTAGAAGTGAGATAAATTTTAAAAGAGAGGGGTCAAATAACATAGCTCTCACCAGCAATTCGTTTCACAAGGAACAGGAATTTCAGAAAAATTAATACATTTTGTCTTCCATAGAAATGTTTTTAAAACTGATAGATCAAACTGCCCAAGCCCATACTATATGCTTATTTCTCAGTAACTGGCCTGATACACAGTAGCTGTAACTTCTTCCCCCTCACCTGTAAGCAATCACAGAAATACAACCTCAGGATGAGGGATTGCTTCTGTAAGGCAGAACTACAGGTATGTTTTGCAATGTTAGAGCACACTTGAAATCTATCAGGAACAACAAGGGAAGCTGACTATGCAGGGGACAGTGTCTCCTTTTATTCCATAAACCACACACCAGGGGTTCCTAGCTAAGACATCCCTGGTCCACCAGGGACAGTCAGGTCCAGACAGAAACCTGACACCTGACACCTCCCTGAGCTTGTGCACTCTTATGTGGATTACTGGGTCAACCAGAAATTAGCAGGTATATTACGCCTTTGTTAGTAAAAAAATGTAAGCTACAATATAATTTTGATACATGGAAAGGATTTGGTGAAGCAGAGAGCAAAGAGCTCACTCTGGCTTAGAGTGTAGCAGAGCTTGGTGGGAGTGCAAGCTCTACCACTCACAAACAGTGGGACTTAAGAAAGTTGTTTAAACTTTCAGAGTCTCCATTTTCTCCTCTGTAAAGTGGGGATATCAGTATCTATTACCTACTTCAGAGAATTATTGGAAAGGAATCAGTGAAAAAAACACATTTAGCATTTAGCCCAGAACAAGCTTCCAGTAAATACTAACACCTTTCATTATTGTTTGAGTATTTACAAAGCTACATTTTTAAAGCATGATAAATTATAAAAGCACAATTTTTTTCCAAGTACACACAAAAGTCAGTTTATTGTAACTTTTCAAAAAGAGGGTCTACAAGGATCGAAGTTAGCACGTGATCCATAATTAATTTAAAAGGCAAAAACTATTAGTCACCTTATTCCCATTCTGGTTTGGAAAAAAAAAAAGTGTAATGGTTTCCATTAGACTTACTGTTACAAATATTTTTATTCGTTAGACCCAGTGCCTGTTTTAGATGTTAAGTATAAAAAGAAAAACGTTGTGTTCAGGAAGATGAAGCAAGTAATTCCTTTCAATAGTAAGAATGTGCAAATCTAAATACACCTGAAATAGTAAAAAGAAAATAAACCCAGCTTATACATTTCATTTTCCACTTTAACCTGGAGAAAGAAAACAACATATTTTTTTTTTTATCTCTTCATAGTGTTTAAATGTCCTTCAATTTCTTAGAGTTGGTAGGAACAAAAATTTCATACACTTTCGATTCTATGTATAGAAATTATTCAAATGTTAATATTTGTTTCTATTATTGTAGGGGAAAAGGGAATCCTAGATACATCATATCTTAATGGAATATACATTTTATTATTTTGAAAATAAATAATAATCAAGTTTCTCTGGGGGGAATGGGAGCCAAAATTGGAAGAGTTTCATGATATAGATGAAAAAATGGAATAGAAAGAAAATAAAAATATTTCTCGTGTATTTGATTTTTGACACTTGAGTGTTATAAGTCATGGAAACTGAACATTTTTCATTATTAGCCATATTAGTTTCAAAACTACTTTTGGAAAAGTTACACTAAGCTGCTTAAAATTCTACCAAATAACATGTATATTGTTGGAAATTTTAGTCATTATTTTTATATATATAAATATTGAATGCAATTGATGCCACAATCCTAACATATTTATTTCCAGTATATCTGGAAGGCTTAAACTGTGCCTCTATCTCAAATTTTATTTTTGTACATACACATGCCTAAAAAGGAAACAGAATCAGAAATAAAGACCTCCTATTTCAAGGAAGTACCTGGCTGCCATTCTGAAATTCTTGATTGGGCAAGTAGAGAATTTGACCCCAAAATAAAGCAGGATCAGAGGGAAAAGGAGGTGGCAATGCCTATTCACATTTCTGGGCCATTGCCCACTTACCGGCCCCCAGGCCATAGAGGACTGACTCTGGCATTCCGCAAAGGGGATCCTGCCCATACAAGTCTCTATTGGAGAAAGCAGAAGAAAAGCTCTGTACCGATTGGTTCCTTGAAACTTTGAATATATGAAAAAAAAGAAGAAGTTTTGCCACTTGGTTTGTGAACCAAGAAAGAGAGCTGGACACTGGAAGGAGTTTTTGTATCTTTCTTGGTAACCACTGAGTGCAGTAGCGCTGAATTACAATGAAAGAATAGATAAACAAACATGCACACATACATACAAGACAATGCTGGGATGCAAAAGCAGAAAATATTTGAAAAGAAGAAAATTATTTGACTACTTAGTAAATTTTTAGCCTATTTTTACGTAAGTTTCTGAAATAGTATGTGGAAATTCTTAGTCTCCTTCCTGAGTTTGGTTAATGATCACAAGATTTTATTATCAATGGCACGTTAATCTAAAATTTTAAATTGTCTGAGTTGGGAGGTTTTGTGGCAGGTAAAGTTCTAAACTTCTGAAGAACTTTCAGACCTGTCAAAAGTACCCAAGGAAAACCATCAGATTCCACCTGCATTTTTCAAGTCATTTCAGGTCATGCATTATTTTTTAAAAAATAAGGAAAATTCATGTAACTATGAGCACTGCACAAAGTCATGACAGACACCCCTGACATGTTGCATAATCATAGTAAGATTTTTTTTATTTAGTCCATCAATCCATTCATGACTTTCTTTTCCAATAAATGTGTACCTTGGGAAATGCCTAGTAACTTAACTACCTGTGCAGTAGAAAGTAATTGGTCATTTTAAAGTCACTTTCAAATGTGCTTCTTCACACAGCTGCACACACGTGTACTAACACAATTCTTCGTTGCAGCTGTTCTAAGCTAGCAATATTTCATAAAGTACATGGCAAGAATGGCACCTTCAAGTGTTAATCTGAACATAAATCTGTACTTTCAATAGTTTATGGCACATACACTTTGTTCCACAGAGGAATCTGAGGTACAAAAAAAAAGGGGGGGGCAATGTTGAATTTTCTTACTTGAAAGCAAAGCTGTGGGGTGGCTGGGTGGCTCAGAAGGTTAAGCCTCTGCCTTTGGCTGAGGTCAAGATCTCAGGTCCTGGAATCAAGTCCCACATGTCTCTCTGCTCAGCAGAGAGTCCGCTCCCCTTCACTCTCTGCCTGCCTCTCTGCCTACCCGTGATCGATCGATCGATCTCTCTCTCTCTCTCTCTCTGTCAAATAAATAAATAAAATCTTTAAAAAAAAAGAAAGAAAGAAAAGAAAAGAAAAGAAAAGAAAAGAAAAGAAAAGAAAAGAAAAGAAAAGAAAAGAAAAAAGAAAACAAAGCTGTCTTTTCAAACTAAAGTAAGTTATGGTCTTCCATATTATAACTAAGTGATTTTCACTAAGGATTATCTGAGTGATTTTTGCAACGTTTAGATAAAGCACTCTTTGATTCAACCAAACACTGAAGAACGAAAAAAATAAAAACAAAACAACTGAAACATTTTCTCAAGATGCTGAGTTGTCAATAAGTTAGACTGTTATTATCCTCCACCCCTATATCCAACATTGCAATTGTTACTATCTGAAATCTTCAGTTCCTGAGCATTAAAGACAGCAAAAATAAAAATAAAAAGAAATAATAAGCTCTTGAGATTAAGAGCTTAAACTTTAGATTGTGCACATGGAACCAATCTGTTTCCAGAGATCACACCCCTTTTTCATAGGAATCACCCTAAAATCTGAGGTCAGAATAACCATACATCTAAAAGATTTTAATTTATGATACACAGAGGAAGACAATTTTTCATAAAATGGAAGTTTTGTGTTGAATCTCTGTGGTATGAAATTCTAAATTCTAGTCTCATAAACTGATCTCCTGACTTTTAAAAGAATGGATGTTTATCCACACTTGTAATCTGCCAAATAGTAACCTAAATGCACATTTAATATAATTAAAAGCAAAGATATAGAATCTTGACAGGTAAATTTCTCTGGCACGTTTGTCTCTGTCTCTCACCTGTTAAAAGATCAAACACCGTGTTTGCTCTGATAATAACCTGGTGAATGAGGTTCCCATCTCCACTGTACCAACAACTACCTCACCCTCCACAAGGGTGAGCTGCAACTTGACCTAAACGTAAATATTCCTGTAAGTCTAATTAAAATAGAGATATTCTACTTACATAATTGAAAATAAATGTTTCCAGAAACTTAAAGTTACTTAATAAAGAAATTTAATAAAGTTTCTGTCCAAGACTATCTTTGGCTTCCATTAATTTTAATAAATCTAAGATTTATCCACACAGCTGCCAAAAAACATGCTCAAATGTTACAAAAATATGCACTAAACACTTTAGAAGTAAACAAAACTGGGTGAACTTCTGTGTCAATCAATGGTACGAGTCATAACTAACTCTAGAAACATGCCTACTTATAAAACTACATCTACTCATAATAGCTCAAAGATACAAAGTTTCTAAAGATCAAAAGCAAATGAAAACATATATACCCACCTATTTTGTGTGTGTGTGAGTACAGTATTTTGCAATTATTAATTTGCCAAGAAATAATTATATTTAAAATCGAATACTATAATTCTAAGAAACAATTACCAGGAATCTCTGAGGTCTTTTAAATGTGATCATTTCACCTTATCAAAGTAATGAATGTTCTTTGTCCTTTGTTTTGTGTTCTGCATCTGCATTAACATGGCTGCTAATTATATTAGCCTAGTGGCACATAAAGTCTGAGTGGGAAAAAATCACATGATTGTTACAGAACTTCCTTAAGATTCAAATGTATCCTCCCTTAGATTGAACATTCCTGTATTACAAGTACCTTTATTTTGTTAGAGAACTTAGCTTTGATTCAGAATTTCTGTTCCATAAGCTATGTTGCACTTCTCCAATACACCATCGGATATATGTACACACATGAACAAAGACACAGGTGCAAATGCACACACAGAAATCTTTAGCCTTATCATGCCACTTTGTATATTTAGCTTTCTCATTTGTATATTCGGTTTGTCCAAAATTGTTAAGTTCTTGAGAAGTTTGTGTTCACCACACAAAATGCCACATAGATCTAATGTCTACAACTGCCATAATAAAGCCCTACTATGCTAAATGATTGAAAGTTAAATCACATTTTTAAATATTTTAAATTGAAAATAGCATAAGAATGCTCTTATACCCACCCACACATTCTCGTAATTTTATGTTTTTACACAGTGAATCAGCAAATGCATTCTTTTCCGAATCATATATGAACATAGGAATGTTTTGAAAGTGTTTATACAATTTGGCATACTTGGCCTAATCAGTGGTTTAACAAAGTAAACTCTCCCATTATTCCGATTAGCTTTATCATTACGAGTAAAAATCCTTTATTGCAAAATTTAAATGAATATGCAGCAAAAAGAAATACATTGGTTTACACCTCACTGAAAAAAATATTTATATTAAATTTATAGTTTCACCTTCTTTTTCTTAAAATCAAGTGCCTAAGTAATTCCAGATCAAAATATGCATCAGGAGATAAATTCCTCGGGAAGAAAAACACCCCAAGACAATATGCAATAAAAAGCACTGCTCCATCTATACAGTAAACAAAGCAACAACAATAACAACAACAATAAACACTCTTGGGCTTCAAGACTACTGATAAACAATGAAGACCACTTAAGGAATTCTTCTACCAGTTTCAGCAGTAAATCCTTGCTCTTTTGAACACTTAACAGTTGGGATCTCAGAAATCTCCTTCAGTAGAAGTTGCCCTTTCAGCCTTTGTGAAACATTGTTGGAAATGTGGGTGGCTTTTCAGATTAACTTATACTTTCCTAGGAAAGCTCTTTGATAGCAGGAGTGAGCGAGTACTCCTACCTCAAATTAACCACTTACTGTGGTATATTTTTCACCTCTGAATTATCCTCAGACCCTCCTATTGCCCTTAGGGAATTTAAATTCAGAGACGTTTTCCATTAATGGCTTCTCACCTCTTTGCAAACATACAACATTCCTCAAAATATATATAATTCTCCATCCTATAAGAACAGACAACATGTCTATTTCATGAGCAATTACATACATAATGTAAGATAGAATATTTTTATTTAGAATTGTTTATAATAATTGTGATTGTGCTATTGATTCAGTTTATGGCAGTGGTGTTACTGAGTTTATCCAAGTATTTCTCTTCAATTTACATACTTTTAAAACTCAACGTGGCTTTCACAGCAGACTGCTCTAAAGATACCATCTGCCCTACATAGTGGTCGGTTAGAGCATTATAAGACAATATATTCCTTGAAAAATAACACACGTCAATGAAGAAACAAAGATACTGCAAAAAAAAAATAGTATATGGAATAAAAGTGAAAAATTCCATATCTCTGTCTTAACACCTGTATAGTAAATAATATGTGACAACCACGTTGTTACAGTAATAGGAATGCAAAGCATAAAGGAGCAAGAGATACATCTTGCTTGGCTTAAAGAAATTAAAGACAAGTTTAACCCGCACCTGCCAAACTGTCTTCAGAGGAATATAAATAGGTGGGGGAAGAAAGGCTCACCTCTCCTGTACCCCCACAGTGCCTCTCCCTGAAATCATCTTAAATATAGGCAATATATCTGTCACCTTTTCTCTTTTTATTTTTCCTTTCATTCTAATCAATGGCAGTCCCTTCACTGCACTCCCCAGCCCAGTATCTCAAAGGCACATTACAGAATAAGAGGACCCAAGTGTCACTTACCAGTTGCATGCCACAGATAAAGATAAGCGTGCACCTGCCACTGCAATAACCCATGGTTTCCGAGACCCCTGCCACAGCCAGACTGTCCCACGTCGGCCACCGTCGAGCCCCCACTTTATCCAATCAGATCGCGGGGAAGGACAGGCAAACCTGCCGAGGGCTCGGGGGCTCCGGGCTGCTGCTGCCAGCGTCCTGGGAAGTGACAGGCATTAGGACCTGCTGGCGCGGCGGCGGCGGCGGCGGCAGCTCCAGCCGCGCCCGCCAAACATACCTTCACTCGCTCGGTGCACACGCCGCGCCGCGAGCAGCGCCGCCCGCGGAGACGCGCCCGGGGCCCGCAGGGGCAGCAGCGGCAGCCTCGCAGCGCCGCCGCGCCTTCAGGCATCTGGCCGCGAAGTTTCGCCCCCGCCGCTCCTCGCGCCGGCCAGCCCCACGCCCCCCAGCGCGGCCGCCGCCCGACGCGCGCTCGCCCCGCGCTCTCCGCGCGCCTGGTTCGGGGGCGGCAAAAGCGCGCGCGGGGCGCTGCCCGCCTCCCTGCGCCGCCCGCGGCTACTCTGCGCTCTGCGCTGCGGGGCCAGGCGGGCAAGGGCGGGGCGCGGGCCGGGTGGGGGCGTCCGGGGTCTGCGGTCCGGGGCGGCGGCGGCGGTGGCTACCGCAAGCAGTGATGCCAGGTCCGTACCGCGTCCTGCAGCGGCGCTGCCCCTCCCCTCGCCCAAATGTGCTAATCCTCCTACAACAAATCCTTCAACTGCTCCCCGCCGCCCCTTCCCGAGACGTAAACTTCTTGCAGCTCCGCAGAGGCTGCAGCTGAGGGACTGTTGGCGGCGACGTCTAGGCGGGAAGAAGCGGCGCAGAAGCGGTGACTGCGGCGGTGGTGACGCTGGGGACCACGGGCAAGGAGTCCGGGCGGCAGGTCCGTGGCTTCCTGGGCTTGCGTGGGTCCTGCTCCCGCAGCCGAGCCTGAAGCACTAGGCGCGAGCGGGCCGCGTGTGTGCGCCTGTATGTGTCGGGGGAGAAGGGACGGAGAGGAGGGATAGAGAAGGGGGGTAGGGTAATGAAATAGGGGTGCAGCCGCGACATCCTGACGGGTCGGAAAGCCGGCCTGGCGGGCGGATACGCGGAGGGGCGGGGGAGAGAAGGGCGCTGCGGCCGCAGACGCACTGCCAGCCGCCCAGCGCCTGGCTCCGGAGGATCTGCAAGGGCCGAAGCGTGGAGAGTTACGGAGCCAACCCTGCTTGGGAAAAGGGACCGTGTTGCTGCTGGAGTTGGTGGGGAATTGGGGAACGTGAGAGAGTAGGAACGCAGTAAGTTGCCGTTGGTGCTTCAGACTGTTTTCACTCGGGAAACTGAAGAATCAGAGATAACTGTAGCACTCAATTACTACAGCTTTTTAAGGGCCGTCCCAGCAGGGTGTGGATTTTGAAGGTGTGTATGCTCCAGACTCTGCTCCAGGAGCGCCAGCTGGAAGCTGGGCTTAGGCTCCGGCAACGACCCGCTTCGGAGCCCGCTGCTGCCACCTGCCGGCGGAAATCTGAAGAGCGAAGCAAATTGGTCCAGGTGATGGCCCCTAGGGTCTGGGTATTCAGGATCAAGTTTTCTTAATAACTTCTGGCAGCTAGTGAAAGTATTACTGACTTTCCCAGGAGGTGAAAGGGTGGTGTAGACATTCTCTGGGGAACTGAGTCATTGGAATGAAGAACTGAGCTGATGAGAAGAAAGAAGGAAATCAAAAAGCAAACATCCCCCACTCCCCATAGGATAAAGACAGATGAAACCATATTAAGCAAGGGGCTTTCCATAGCAAATGGGATTTGGCCCTCCTGATAAAACGGCATTTGTGTAGGATAATGTTATGCTGGAACCACAAATAAGGATCCCAAATAATTGCTTCATTTGAATAAATATTCTGACATATCAGAATGACTAAATGTAAAGAAATTGAATAGGGCATAGGGACCCTAGTCTCCAGAAGCTTAGTAATAAATTTTCAGAAATGACTTGTCAGTGGTAGAGAGCCAAAAAGGGATATGATTTGTTAAATTTTTGGAAGGAAGTTATTACTGTAATGTAAATACCTGTTTTTAATTGCCCTATTTGTAAATGGGCTTTTCTCTGAAAAGTGTCTTTCAGTGCTTGATAGAATTAAGAGAACCCAATCTATGCTCTTACCACCTGCCAGACCTGGTAGGTAATACCTGCTCCAAAACCTTTGTAAAAGGAAGCCAGAGGTGTCTAGTACAGATGTTTCTTTTAGTTGTTACTATTCTGCTTTTATACACATTAGCTGTTCAGTCGCTGCTGGAGATGCAGATCTTCTGTACTGCCAAACAGAAAGAAATCTGTTAAGTTGATGCTGAATATTGAAGAAGCTCTTACCATATTGCAAAAAGCATTTTATTACCTTTTTTAAATTCATAGGAGCCACAATGCATGTGGATCCAGCAATAATCCAGCAATAGTTTCTCTGCAACCACCACCATCTTTAGACTATAGGTTAAAGGAAAGCATAATGGTATCAGTAGATGATTCTCAGTACCCTGCCATAGTCCCTGAATACTTGCCTTTCAGTACATGCCCAACTTCTTTCTTCAAGCACTTGGGTCTGTCTATAGGCACTTTCTAGCCACAGGAGGTGCTTGACTCCAGAGTGAAGTTACAGCTGTGAGAACAATTCTTGCCCAATAATGGATATGGGAGTTGGTGGATCAATACCCCAACTTCTCAACCCAAAGATGGGAAATGCTGAGACATACTCTAGTCAACATCATTAACTTCCCAACCAACATTGAGCCCATAATATCCATGGTTGACCATAATTGGTTCATTCATGCACCCTGAATTAGCTTCCTTCCCTTCCTGCCTTATTTCCCTTCCCCTCTACCAGTGTTCCCTGGGTTTACCTCCAAAATAAATCACTCAAATCCTTGTGTCAGGGCTGCCTCTTGAGAAGCCCAATATAAGGCAGTCTGCAAGGGCTTTTAGTCCCGATCTGGCATCACAGGCACAATATTGTCAGAGGTATTGGTGTTGAACATTTATTGTTATGCACCACTACTTTACTCCATGCTACACCTGCCTCATCTCATTCATTACTCACAAGAAACCAATGAGTTAGTGAGAAACTCATTTGAAAGATACATAAAAGTAAGATCTAGAGTAATGAAGTATCTTGATCACAGGTGCACATGTTCCTGGTGACAAAATTAGTGTGTAAAGGCATGTCTGTAGGGCATTGAAATTCACCTTCCAAACTACTGTGCTGTACTTTAGATATTTTACTACACTTCTTTGTCATTCCTTTGGAATTCGATACAGATATGATGACTTAAAAATATTTAGGAAAATAATCACACGTATTTTATCCCTGAGATCAGATTTTGTTATCTCTAATTTAAGTTCACTTGCATCCTTTACAGGTGGTATAGACAAAGCCTGACTTAAGAAAAGGTGTCCTAGATAGGGATACAGTTCTGTTCCTTAAGGTGGCTATATTCTTTCTGTTCTGTTTCCTGTTATCCTTGGAGCCTTAGGGGAAAGACTATAAAGAGAATCCCAACTGTCCCATTGAAATGCATGAAAGAGAAAGATGTCTCAAATTGGAATGTCAATTGCAATTTCATTTAGAAATAGTCATACACTTTCCAGCTTTCCTTGACTGGTCTGGTGATGTGACTATTGTTAAGTATCTTCTTTCTGTGGGGAGAATGTGTCACATGTTACACACCTCCTTGTGACTGACTTTGGCATCCTACTTTAAAGTTCCTTTCAAGGTTATTTCCCACCTACTATCTCATTTATCTCTCAGAACAATGCATGGAATCCAGTAGGTACTCAGCCACCAAGTTGCTGTCTGCTCAACAACCAATCACTTAAGCAAAAGCAGGAGCTTAAGTCTGGCTTTGTAACACCACTGAGCAATTTCACTCTTGAGTTTCACTGTCCATTATAGCTTAAAAATATAAAGGCAGCAATTAACTTTACACTCACAAACCATAATTGGTCCATTGACTATTTTATACAAACGTGGGTTTTTTTTCTTGCTTGGAAAATAATATTTTCAGAACAAATTTTAAAAAGAAAATAATCTGGGGTGCCTGGGTGGCTCAATTAAGTGTTTGACTCTTGGTTTTAGCTCAGGTCACAGTCTTAAGAGTAGTGAAAGTGAGCCCTAGGTTGGGGACCTCTATGCTCAGTGTGGTCTGTTTGAGACTCTCTCTCTCTCTGGCTCCCACCCCCCAATTCGCTCACTCACTCTCTCTCAAAGGTAAATATCTTTTAAAAAATTAAAGGAAAAAAGAAAATAATCACCCATAATTCTTCTACTCAGAGATAATTTTTCACTTTTGCACAAACAACTTTTTTTATAAAAATAGGGTTATATCGGGGTGCCTGGGTGGCTCAGTTGGTTAAGCGACTGCCTTCAGCTCAGGTCATGATCCTGGAGACCCGGGATCGAGCCCCACATCGGGCTCCCTGCTCGCCGGGAAGCCTGCTTCTCCCTCTCTCAGTCCCTCTGCTTGTGTTCCCTCTCTGTCCCTCTAGCAGTGTTTCTCTCTGTCAAATAAATAAATAAAATCTTTAAAAAAAAAATAGGGTTATATCATCCATAATATATTTTAATCTGCTTTTTCTTTTCACTTAATAATAGATCCATAACATATGTCCAACTCATTAACTGTTATGCTCATGACTTCTGCAATCAGTTTGACTTCACATTCCAAGCTCTGCTGCCATTTACCAACCATGTAAGCTTAGGAAAATCACTTAGCTTTTGTGCCTTAGTCTCCTTTTATCAATAAGGGATAAGGAGTAGGGAGAATAATGATACAAATATATCATAGGGTTGTTGAGAGGATTATATAAATGTCAGTATATGAAAATCTTTCAAAACAGGGCCTGGCACATACTTAACATTTTAAGATTGTTAATTATCATTCTGCATACAATGTAGCTTTAATCACTATATAACATTGTAATGTAAGCAAGTATCCCAGTTATTTAATTCTTATCTTTTTCATAGACATACAGGTTTTGTAGTGGGCAAAATATCGGCCCCTCAAATATGTTGACACCATAATCCTGAGAATTTGTGAATATGTTACTTCATATGGAAAAAGAGACTTTGAGCACAAATTAAGAACTTGGAGATGGGGAGAGTAGCCTGGATTATCCAGGTGGGCCCAGTCTAATTGTTTGAACCCTTAAAAAGAGAACTTTTACTAGCTGGTGAAGTGGAGGGAGACAGAATGTAATGGAAGAAAGGGAAGAAGAAGGTCAGGAAGGTGCAATGTGATAAGTTCAACCCACCATTGCTGAATTTGTAAATGGAAGAAGTGGAGTAATACTCAAAGAATATAGGTGACCCCTAGAAGCTAGAAAGGGTAAGGAAATGGGTGTCTCCTACAGCCTCCAGGAGGAATGTATTCATGCCCTCAGCTTAATTTTAGCCAACCAAGACTCTTGTCAGATATCTGACCTACAGATAATTAATAAATGCTATTTTAAGTCACCACATTTGGAATAATTTGTCATAACAGCAATAAAAATTCAATACAGTTTACTTACAATGCTTCAATATTACTTCATAGTATTTAAATTTGTGGGTATGTTTTTGCCTCTATATGATCATTTCCTTATGATAAATTTCTAGAATTCTAAATTTTTAGAAGTTATATATAGGTCAAAGAATGAGCAAAAATATACTGCTTTTGATAAATAATACCAAATTTCCTTTCAGGAGTTCTATCAGTGTATACCTATAGGAAATGTATTTGCCATTTTCCCTTTGCCATTATCAGTAATGGATATTATCATTCTTTTTTTTTTTAAGTTTTTTTTATTTATTTGACAGAGAGAAACACAGCCAGAGAGGGAACACAAGCAGGGGCAGTGAGAGAGACAGAAGCAGGCTTCCCGCCAAACAGGGAGCCCGATGTGGTACTCGATCCCGGGTCTCTGGAATCATGACCTGAGCCAAAGGCAGTCGCTTAACCAACTGAGCCACCCAGGCGCCCCGGATATTATCATTCTTAAAAAAAAAAAAAAAACACTTTTCCATCTTCCATTGTAATTTACATTTTTTAATATAATGATCATTTCTTAAATACCTAGTAAATGTGCTGAAATGGACTGTGACTCATAAATATATCACATTGCTTCTTGGCTTTCTGTGATGATTTCTTTGCAAGTTCAATTGCATTTTTAATAATATCCAATGACACATTCTGTACTATGGAACTTTAGCAGTGAAAGTCCAATTTTCTATTTAACCAAAATGCTGGCCTTCAGAGAAAACATTGAAGAGATATTGGTAAGCCAACATGACAGACTGGACGACATAAGGACCAGAGCTATAGTTATGATCAATGTCATTTTTTTTGTATTAAATACCATTTAGGTTATGTACTTCTAAATTAAATTATTTTAACTTATAATTTATGTAAATCTTACTTATAATATCAAGTAAAAGCCACAAATAAGCTGGGATCTCAGTACCTATTTGCTAGTGATCAGTTGCATGCATTAACTTGATTATTTTTAACATTTCAAACATTTATTATGAGATATCTTAAGGCTCATTTATACAATTATTTTACACATGTAGACTCTCAATTATATATTATTTTAGTAAATTATCTCATAGCCATGCAATTTTAGAAATAAAAAATGTTTGTTGAGATTAGAAAAGTCATATTTTTATCTTTTGATTTTCCCCTAATTTGTGCTGATTTTTTTTTAACATGTCAGAAAATGTGCATAAGGACAAGCCTACCCTAATTGCTGTTGTAACAACCCACTCCAAATATCCTGGCCTTAAACAATACTTTTATTGTTTGTGAATTCTGTGGGTTGGGAATTCAGAGAGGGCACGGAGTTGGTTCTACACCGTCTGGGACTTCAGCTGGAAAGACTTCCAAAACTAAAGGTGGCTTTATGGCTGAGGACGGTGTGGTGGTTTGGAGCAGAGCTCACCTCAAGATTCATTTACTCGCAAGTCTGGCACATGGGTTGGAAGGGCTTGAGGACCAGACCTTAGGGCAGGTGTATGGCGTGTGCTTACAGCGGGGCTTCCTCACAGCATGGATGCTTCAGAGTACCCAGACTTCTTACACGGCAGCCAGCACCGAGGCCTTACAGCACGATATTCCAGCCAACAAGGCAGAAGCTGGCCTGCCTCTTATTAATCCATCCTCAAAAGTCACCCGGCTCCATCTCCCTCATATTCTTTTTCTTTTTTAATCCAATTACTTAACATACAGTGTAGTATTACTTTCAGGGGTGGAATTTAGTGATTCATCAGCTTTATCCAACACCCAGTGCTCATTACATCAAGTGCCCTCCTTTGTGCCCATCACCCAGTTATCCCATCCTTCCTGCCACCTCACCTTCAGTAACCCTCAGTTTGTTTCCTATAGTTATGGGTCTCTTATGGTTTGCCTCCATCTCTGTTTTTTTTTTTAATCTTATTTTATTGTTCTTCCCCCTTATTCTACTAGTTACAAGAAAGTTACAAGCCCATCCTACCAAAAGGAGGGAAAGACCTAGTCCCCCATATTATCAGCAAAATGTCAAAGAAGTTAGGGCCATGTTTTCAAACCTCTGTTTTAACCATTGAATAATTAAAGGGAATCATAATTAAAGGGAACTTATTGTTTCCTGAACATTAAAATAAGTAAAAATTTGAGGCACCTGGGTGACTCAGTCGTTAAGTGGCTGCCTTCAGCTCAGGCATGATCCCAGTGTCCTGGGATCAAGCCTCTCATCAGGCTCCCTGTTTGGCGGGAAACCTGCTTCTCCCTCTCTCACTCCCCTTGCTTGTGTCCCTCTCTAGCTGTGTTTCTGTCAAATAAATAAATAAAATCTTTTTTTTTAAGTTAAATTAAAATTTAGACATAATGCTATTGTATCACAATAAAAAAGTTACCTTTATACTAATATATCAGGGAAACAACCCAATTAAACATAAAAGAAAGTGTTGCTCTGAATTAACCAGAATGGAAAAGATTAAAAATTTGACTTTGGGCTTTGTATACTGTGGGCAAGTAACGGGAATATATTCTATCCACTCAAATGACTTCACATTCTCAAGGGCAAGTTAAAAGTTGGGATTCATTTCCTACAATTATGAAATGAGGAATAGAGTATTTAAACCATTCAATAGAATGAGGCTAAACAAATGATTAGTTTTTAGTGAAGCAATAGTAATATGTACTCTACATTTTTTCTATGTAATTAAGATTTATTACACAGCTTGAAAGTATCTTTCCAGATAATGTAGTTACTGTAAAATTTCTTTATTTGCTGTGCTTTTCCCCAGTTTATCTTTCTACAACCCTAATAAATACCAATTTAATAGAATATTAGAAAGTGACAAAGAGAAATGTTAGGAAAGTAGATGTAGTATACTTACTTATAATAGGATTAATTCAAAATCCTTACACAGTAGTATGTTTTGAGCTTCTGGAGGGAAGAAAAATAAATCCCTAAACACAGTTGTGTCTTTTTTATAGTTAAGACATTCAGTAATACAAATATGATATTCTAATCAAGTGTTTGTTTTCCTTTTTTGAGAGAGGAGGAATGAATTCCTTACTGGGATACCGAATTTAAATTGTCCTTTTTAAGTCTGGAGGTAGATGAAAGATACAGGCATTTTGTGTTTACCTTCTTTTGCTGTGAGCTGGAGGACATGCAGAACCATCACTTCCTTGTAGGTCTGTTCAGGTTGCATTGCCAGCCTGGTACTGTGCAGTAAAGACAGTGATTCTGAAATGCTTCCTGTGGCCTTTGCCTAGCTATTCTGTGGTAAATATGCTTGTTCCTTTGATACCTTCTGATGGTGATCTTAGAGAGGGGGCATGGCCAATACTCACCCACTTCCTGAAGTATTTTTGTTTTCACATATGCCTCTTTGGCAAAACCACATAAGCACTAACTTCAAATCACAATAAAATTCTCATTAGTCGTAATACTGTTCGGGCCAACAGCTGACTCTCTGTGTGTCACAGTGTCATCGTTATATGTCTCCAGACAGCACTGCCTGCCTAACTCAAGGATCTTCTGCGGGACCATGGGGAATCTCTGGATGGCCACCCACGTGACTTAGGAGCCCAGGAGACACTGGGGAACTCTCTCCAGATAATCACTCTGTCCACATCGCCTTGCCAGTTTTACTCTGATGCTGCTGCCCCATGTTGGGATTGTCAGAGTGAAGCCTGTGGCATCAGCCTACACCCACCATTCAGGAATTTCATTTCAGCCAGCAGAGGTTGTCTGCTGCCCCTACTTCCGCCACTTACCCTGCTTTGCACCAGTCCTCCAATGGTTTAAAGGGTTGAGCTTCCTTTCTCTTCCTCCTGCCTGGTCAGGACTCTTCTCCTTTCTTCTAAGAGGAGCTAATAATAAGAAAGTGGGGTACAGGGATAGAGCAGCCAGGAGAGAGGGAACAAAAATGTTATACCTGTTCACAGCTACAATTTGAGTGAAACCCTTTTATTGCCTTTAGGGGAAGGTGGGAGACTAAAAATTACCATAGCAAAAAGAAGAATTATTCAGAGTCATAAATCAGTAGAGAGGAGGGCTAAGGGCCATGGCAGTTCTGATAAGCAGATATTACTGTCACCTGGAAGAGTCAGGAAGGAAGTATTTAAGCTGGCTCAAAGCTTGGAGGTAGAAACATCACAGATCCAGGCTCAGCAAATAGGTTATTTTAGCTGCAACATAGGTAGCCTGAGCAATGTTGGAAAGGCAGGTCTGAATGTCAGCGTGAATGGTCTGGCCTCCGATGACAATGAGGAGCCCGTGAAATATCTGGAACGGAGAAAGGGTGAGAGCTATGCCCCAGGAAGTCACCTTGCAATTGTATATAAAGTGGATTGGAAAGAAGGGAGTATATAGAGGTAGGAAGCCACCAAAACTAGAGCTAGAAGTCATTACTCCATGTTCTGTGGTATGACCAAGGCATCTAGAAGTCAATTTTTAAGTAAACATATTCGATAAACCTATTTTACCTCTCTGCTTTTTCAGCCCTTTGTGATGGTAAGTATATATGAAGGACTTGCTCTACAATCCTTTGGCAAATAGTTTAATATTTGAATCCTAAAAATAAAAAATACATTTTTCCTAACAGTTGTTATAGTCACATATGTATCGCCATGCTCCGATCCGAATATATCATAAACTTCCTTTCTATATAAAACATGGTACACATTTTTTCTATCATTAACGTCATTATGTTTTAAATGTTTTAAAGATATAAATATGTGAGTTATACACATATACATATAACTTATTTTTTATATGTTCCTATTAAAATGTGACTATTTGAGTCAAAAGATAGGAATTAAGTATATTTATTTGATTGACAATATATAATTAGGTGTAAGTGTTGGACTAAAGAATACCATTTTAAAATAATGCACTGGCAAATGTGTTATGATGTGGTGGGGGAAGCAAAGCCAGGGAAATATTTATATACTTAATTTAAGACAATAAAAATTATTGGAAGTTTATACTTCTTAGAGTTGTTTGTGTTCATGCTAGCAGGAGTATAGTGATAACAAATTATGACATACATTTCATGGTTCCTATGAAGATGGAATGCCAAGTGCTTTTTTTCCCTCCGACAGGATTTCAAGGTTTGATTGCCCACGTGACATTTATACTGCCATTTATACTGTCACATACTTTTGTGAAATGCCTTATGTTAATTACAGTTTTCACATTTTGCATGGTGAATTGTCATATTGTCCTATACTTGAAATCTTTTTAACTGAAGAGTGATTTCTGTAAAGGGATCTTAAAGCAAAAACTTTTTTAATGGAGTAAAAATGAATTTTGGAAAGAGTTTTCTTTTTTCTTCAGAGGGAAGTATCATAAGCTGTAAAATGCATTGGATGTTCTAGTACAAGACACACACATACAAAAAAATCAAATTATATTGTTACATATAAAAGCTTAATGAGGTAGTGTGCTATTCATGGTCAGTAAAATTAGGTAATAGCAGTGATTAACAAATACATAGTTCTCAACAGGTCACAAAGTATCTTCAAGGTTACCTACACACAAATAGTCACTATTTCAGATATGTCATATATCCTTTTACCACAAAATTCATACACTAAGAACATATATTTTGATATAACTTTTATTAATAATGAACTATTTTTAAAGTATGAACATTGAAGTCTTATTTTCCTTAGTCATACAGAAAGCAGAGCATACTCCTGGTCCTGTCACCATGGCTCACTGTATCTTGTTGTTGTTTTTTTTAAGGTTTTATTTTTTTGTAGGGAGAGAGAGAGAGCATCAGCAGGGGGAGAGACAGATGGAGAAGGAGAGGCAGACTTCCCCACTGAGCAGGGAACCTGATGAGGGGCTCAATCCCAGCACCCTGGCATCATGACCTGAGCCGAAGGCAGAGGCTTAACTGACTGAGCCACTCAGGCATCTGTCACTTTATCTTTCACTGTGTGACTGTCAATTGCAGTCTTATATAGTACCTGCCATCATCAAAAACATAAGGACCCAACATCACAGAAGCTATAGCGTCTTCCTGCATTCTGCATGTTCTGTTTGTAAAAAAAAAAAAAAAAGAAAAAGAAAAGAAAAAAGAAAATCCAGACAAAAATAATATTTATTTTAGAAAAAAAAATGTTGCCACTGAGCTCCTGGTAACCAAGCATCAAGTCATTTGTTTTATACCCAATCATATCTTTCCTTTCGTCCCTCCCTCTTAGTTTCTTTCCTTCCTTCTTTCCATTCTTCTTTCTTTCTCCTTCCAGTTTTATGATATGTAATTGACATATAACATTATATAAATTTAAGTGTTAATTTAATACACTTATATATTGTGAAATGCTTTTAACCCCTTTAGAGTTAGCTAACACCTTCCTCACCTTACATAATTGTCATTTTTTTTTTTGTGGTGAAAATATTTCAGACCTACCTCTTAGCAATTTTCAAGTATATAATACAGTATTGTTAATTATAATCACCATGCTATATGTTAGATACCCAAAATATACTCATATTTTAACTGAAAGTTCATGCCCTTTGGCTAACATCTCCCCATTTCTCCCACCCTCCAGCCTTTCTACTCCTTGTTTCTGTTTTAGATACTACATGTGAGTGATGTCATACAATATTTGTCTTTCTCTTTCTGATTTATTTCTCTTTAGCATAATGCCCTCACATTTATCCATGTTTATGTACATATCTTATGTTTTCTTCCCCAGTCATTCATTGACAGACACTTAGGTTGTTTTCATATCTTGAATTTTGTGAATAAACCTACAGTGAACACGAGAGTGCAGATATCTCTTAGAGATGTTGATTTCATTTTCTTTGCATACATACCCAGAAGTGGAATTGTCATATGAAAGTTCTATTTTTATTTTTTTGAGGAATCAATATTCCCCTTTGCTGTTTATAATGTATCCAACTTTAAACATACCATTTTTCTTTCTTTTTTTAAAAAATATTTTATTTATTTATTTAACAGAGATAGCACAAGCAGGGGGAGGTGCAGGCAGAGGGAGAGGAAAGAAGCAAGCTCTCCACTGAGCAAGGAGTCTGGGATCATGACCTGAGTCGAAGGCAGATGCTAACCAACTGAGCCACACAGGCACCTTCATTTAATTTTTATAACCCCTGTAACTTTATAATATGGAGACAATAATGTAATGCTTATAGGATTGCTGGAAAAATTAAATGAAATAAAATGTTCTAAGACTTCAAGGTAGTGATTGTATAGTATTATTGGGCACTATAAATTAATTATGGAAAACACATATTTTTCCCTTTAAAATTCTTTAATTCCCACTTTCTCTTTCACCCTCTTAGAGCCTTGAATTCTAATCCCAAATCTATTACTGACTTAGTGCTACCAACACTTGATAAGGAATTCAGTTCACCCTATCATATACAGACTTATATCTAAGATGTCTGAAGGTAGAGATTAATTTTTTTAATATTTAAAACCTACAGGCCTGGGCACCTGGGTGGCTCAGTGGGTTAAAGCCTCTGCTTTCGGCTCAGGTCATAATCTCAGGGTCCTGGGATCGAGGCCCACATCGGGCTCTCTGCTCAGCAGGGAGCCTGCTTCCTCCTCTCTCTCTGCCTGCCTTTCTGCCTACTTGTGATTTCTCTCTGTCAAATAAATAAGTCTTAAAAAAAAAAAAAACTATATGACTGCTCTACGTGAGATCCCATTAAACCAATACTTAACGTTTTTAGAAGCATGATAACCTAACCATACCACAATATTTGCTATAGGCAAATAAGCATAACCTTGTATCCTACAAAGAAGGTTTGTAGTATCACTCACAATCCCTGCAGAAAGTCAGATGCAAGCCAACATCTATCATGCACCATGGATTGAAAACACACTAGTGATGTTTCTCTGAACACATACAAGCACACAGGATCCTTTCTGGTAGAATTTGCATTGACCACAGATGCTGATCTTGTTCATGATTCTGAGTCTCCATGAAGTCACTGCATCATTTATGCTTCCCACTGCTCAGTGCCCAAACCCGGATCCAGAAAAATGGAAAACCTATTTCAGAGAGGCCACTATACATACCATTCAGTGTTTTTATTACACCTGTTTTTTTTTCCCCTAGGATAGTCTGTAATTGACACTTTTGTTAAGTAAGTAGCCCCATCAACCCACTTAACCTTAACAACGGTCATCCTTAGAGTTTAGAACACCTAGAACTGGATTCACTGTGCTTCTAACAAAGGCATTATTCTCTAGAATTCCTTTCATGATCTGGTGACAATCTGATTATTCTTAGAATGACCAGTACCTTGGGGGAGTTGAGCAGAAATTCCAGGATCTTCAGGTTAGTATTTAGCTGACCAGTGTTGGCAGGTAGTCCTGATCGTTTCATGCTCTCCCCACATGAGATAGTGGATTAAGGTAAGCAAACAATGAGAATCTATGCCCAAAATGAGATAATTCACCATCCTGTAATGACTTGATGAGAGACAAAGGTAAGCTCAGAGAGGATTGTTCTAAATCTGCTTGGTAAAGAACACTGGGAAAGGGCCTTGATCTAGCTCCCAGAGATCACAGAAGGAACTGAAGACACTCACACTTGACATGAAGCTAGAAAGAGAAAGGAATGTAATAAGATTTATTTAGAAAAAGTCATCTGACAGAGAAATAAAGTCATGAGATATTAAGGAGGAACTGTAGAACACAGAAAATGGGGTCAACATAGCAGTATTGATCCTTTTGTAGGGATAAAATTGAGGTAATGAATCAAAGCCCCTTCTCAGTAAACTCATTTACTCCTTTATAAAATTTATATTGTATGTATTTCTTCATTAACCATCCAGTACAATGCTCTGTATAAGTGATAATCTCCATTTATAGATGCTAAAAATCTTTGAAAACTAAAGTAACATAAAATTTCAAAGACAGTTTTAAATTTTAAAAAATAGTACTATTAACATAAGTTCACACTCAGCTCAAGATACTTCTACATGTTCAATATATTGTTTAGAGGAGAGAAAATTGAAGCTAACACCTTCTTTTAGTAATGAACATTTTAATGTCTGCTATCACACTGGGTAAATAATGTAGAGCTTCCAAATTTAGTCATAATAAGCAATCATTTTTCAATAAAAATGGGCAATTTCTCCATTTCAGCTTCCATATAAGTACCTATAGAACTAAAATGCTGACTTAAAATACATTTCAAATGTTAGTCTTATGATTATTCCCAAGGATCATATCTTCAGAAGTTATTCCTAAAGATCACTAATTTTCCCTTACATTAGGGCTATTTCATTTTCATCTTAGTCTAAAATAGTAAATACTATGGTCTAGCTCCTTTATTCTCAGGATCAGTGAAAAATTTTTCAAAGAGTTAAAAATTGAGGAAAGGCGATATATGAGCATTTAATAAAAATATATACATTTCAGAAATTACAGTGTTTGACACAGACTGAGGAGCACTTCTTCATCACAACTTATGTTTCTGTCCATTGGTGAGAGTTCCATGATTATACCAGTGCTGCTTATCTCTGGCTTCCACTCACTTCTCTGCAGGGGAGAAAGCTGAGCTTAATCTGCACATTACATTCAAAAGCAGAAAGTGAGTCTAAGCAATCTAGCCCTTCCCCTCTCTAAGGAGCCAGCATGCCTACATGCACCAAGTTCCACCTTTTACAAAGATTTTCTCCTGTATGGGGAGGCTCCGGTTATTCATCTATACCTGAGGCTTAAGTAAGTGTATCTAGTTCAGTCCTAGGGATCTCACCTTCCTGCAGACTTTTTCTCCACTATCAATCTTATCAGTAATAAAAGTGTTTGTTATGTTGGTGTTAAGTTGCCTCACTTACTGTGTTGTTTCTCATTTTTTTAAAAAGATTTTATTTATTTGACACAGAGAGAGAGATCACAGGTAAGCAGAGAGGCAAGCAGAGAGAGAGGAGGAAGCAGGCTCCCCGCTGAGCAGAGAGCCCCATGAGGGCCTCAACCCCAGGACCCTGAGATCATGACCTGAGCCAAAGGCAGAGGCTTTAACCCACTGAGCCACCCGGGCGTCCTATATTGTTTCTCATTTGACAGTGTTTATTAGACCCAAGTCAACACCAAGCACCAGTAATTCAGTTGCTGATTCTTTTACGATTGTGCTTTGGTCTGTAAAGCTCTAGATGAGGGCTTTTATTTTATTCTCTGCACTATTACTGGAGGCTTGGTGAATGCATATCTATGAAGACAACCACAAAGTTTAGGAAACAGAACAGAGAGCAAAAACTCATGTACTCAGTAACTATTTTGAGCATCCACTGTGTGCCAGGAACATTCTGGCTACTGGGCACATAGTAATAGAAGGGAAAAAGTCACTGCCTTTATGGCATCTTTGTTCTACCGGGGAAAAAGAAACTAAATAAATGTATACAACATACATTCACAGGCTAGCGGCTGATAAGAAAATACATAGTAAAAATGTTTTACAATGGATAGAGTAATCCTTTTTTAGGTAGGATGGGTAGGGTAGACTTCTCTAAGGAAAGTAAGTTGACCTGAGACTTAAAATATGAAGGTGGTAGTCCTGAGAACATCCAGGCAAACGTGACTATAGACAGAAGATATAGAAACTTCAAAGGTCCTGGGAGGAAACGCACTTATCAAATGCAAAGGGCAAAAGACAACCAGAGTGACTGTAATTTAAAAGAACAGAGAGGCAGGAGAAAATGAACCTAGATGGGCAGATAGGTGCTGGATCATGAAAGGAGACCTTGAGTAGGCCGGGATTTTAAAATAAAGAAATTACTCAATAAAATATGAATATTGGGGCATCTGGGTGGCTCAGGTGGTTAAACATCAGACTCTTGATTTTGGCTCAGGTCATGATCTCAGGGTTGTGAGACTGAGCCCTGCATCAGGCTCCATGCTGGGTGAGGAGCCTGACTGAGCTTCCCTGTCCCTTTCTGCCCCCAATTAATTGATCAATCAATCAAATGTATTTTAGTGTTTACAGTTGGGAATGTGATTTGAACTTAAAATTTTTACTTTGGCTGTTTGGGTTGAAAGGATTGCAGAGAGAGCAGGTAAAGACCCCATTGCAGTGGTGTAGACACAGAATAGCTGCTTGTTTAGGGTTGTCCTTGTGGGGCAATAGGAGTGGTCAGGTTTGAAAACTCTGCAGAATAGAGTTAACAATTCTCATGCACAGATGGCCTCTGTGTTGTGAGAAGGGTTGTGACCATAGGAATTAAGGATAACTCCTACATTTCTATCCTGACTACCTGAGTGAACAGGGATACCATATCTAGGGATGGAGAAGACCTTTGGAGCGTCAGTTTGTGCATTATCTTACACAGATGGTTGTTTCCATATGTTTGTAGTGTTGTTTAGGCTACCAGGTTGGGATATCCAGTAGCAACTGGTTATATGTGTAGGAATCTCAGGGAAAGTCTGGGCAGAGATATTTTACCTGTTGTTCTTTGTTGCTATGACTTAGAGAATTACTGGAAAGTAATGAGATTAATAAAATATTGCACATGGAAATGTATTATTTGACCAGCATTATGCTAAGCACTACACATCTCACCCCTAATTAATCCTCACAACAGCACACTTTTATACAAGGAGAAACTGAGGCTTAAGAAGAGTAATAATTTGCCCAAAGGCACACAGATAATAAGTAGTGGACTAGGCTTTGAATTCATATTTTTCTGACTCCAAAGTCCATGCTCATTGGACTAAGTTTAAGGGTACAGAAGACGCCATGGGTCTCCTTTCAACCCAAACAGCCAAAGTAAAAATTTTAAGTTCAAATCACATTCCCAACTGTAAACACTAAAATACATTTGATTGATTGATTGATTGATTGATCAATTAATTGGGGGTAGAAAGGGACAGGGAAGCTCAGTCAGGCTCCTCACCCAGCATGGAGCCTGATGCAGGGCTCAGTCTCACAACCCTGAGATCATGGGTCTTAGAGTAGGAGGCTGGGTTTCATTTGTGACTTTAACAATGTGACTTGCCTTATGTAATCAATAAGCAAACCCCTAAAACTCAATGTTTCAGTGTGCTTGATTTCAAAAGCCACTAAGAATAGAGCAATTTATAATTTGAAATTTGAAAAGGACAGTTGTATAAGAAAAAGGACTTCCCCAAATTGGGGATAAATAATAATCAAGAGTTCCTAATCTAGTGTGCAGAGTTTTCATCAGATTATTTCAGGAGGTTTGCCATAAATCTCAGTGTCCAAAATGAACCCAATTTATGCTTGTTATCTCAGGATAATGGTTAGTAATATCCCTCTTTAAATCTCAAAAGTATCCCAGTGTCCCACTCAATAATTAAAGGTCTTCGACACAAAATATTATAAATAACTGATAGAGTACAAATACCCACAAATCCCATACTCTTCCTCTTTAAAGAGGAGGAACCAAGGCCCCTGAGGAGCGCCTTCATATCCAACTACTGAAGTCCAACTCTCCATCAAAACTCAATTTGAAATTCATCCATTTTTATTTTACTCAGCTTTCTCTCATTAGTGTGTATTTGCCACCGCTATGTACTTATTACGAATTATTTTCTGTTGAAGCATAAAACGATTTTTTTCTCTTATTTAAATGGAAGCTCCCTATATCTTCAAATGTCTAGGTCTTATCATTTTAGGTATTCATTCAATAACTGTTTATTGAATCAATGTTAACAGAACCAAAGAGCTATTCAGATAGAGTGGGAAACATACTTGGTAGTTGTTCTTCATAAAATATCGATTTCAGGGTTTGTGAGATCTACTTCTTTGTATTTTCCACAGGACGAACGAGTATGTCTCTGCATATGAGAACCCTGCATATGAGTTTCAAGATGTACACAGCTGGTGCCAATGTATAAATCAGACACTTTTTCTGGCCAAATTTCAGAAATCAAATTGTAATTTAGGGAGATAATTACATAAAACGTGTAATCTGCCACCACGTCCCATTGAAGAATATAATACTGGGTCTAACCAAATATTTTTTGAGAACTGAAAATGTGCTTTCTTAAATTATACATGTTGTAAGAATTGACTGGAATAAACTCAACTGGACAAAATTGATACAATACAAAATACTGGTAGTAACACTGTAATACAGTGAGGTTATAACACTGTTATACATTAGGTTCTAAACTACTCATAAAGAATAATACACTACTTTTTGTATATACACCTGTCATAATAATTCTTACTTGCAATGGTGTTTGAGAACAAGTAGGCAAGACTAAGAAACAAAAGGAAAAGCTATATGCAAATATTTAAGTATTCAAAGCTTTAAAAAAAAATGATGACTTATTCTCATTTGAATCGATGGGTGGATGGGATATAAAGAATTTTAAGATGTTCTTGCTTGGGACGCCTGGGTGTTTCCCTTAGTTAAGCGTCTGACAGTTAATTTTGACCCAAGTCATGATCTCTGGGACGTGACACTGTGCCACTGTTGGGCTCCATGCTGGGTGTGGAGCCTGCTTGGGATTCTTTTTCTCCCTCTCCCTCTGCCCCTTCCCCCATTCTCTTTCTCTCTCTCTCTCTCTCTCTCTCTCTCTCTCTCCCCCCCCCTCTCTAAAATAAAAAAAAAGTTCCTTCTTATCTACCAGGTTCACTACATTCCACTTTAATATTAAACATCTGAAACCAGGGGCACCTGAGTAACTCAGTTGGTTAAATGACTGCCTTCCGCTCAGGTCATGATCCTGGAGACCCGGGATTGAGCCCCATATTGAGCTCTCTGCTCAGCCGGAAGCCTGCTTTTCCCCCTCTCAATTCTTCTGCTTGTGTTCCCTCTCTCGCTGTGTTTCTCTCTCTGTCAAATAAATAAATAAAATCTTTAAAAAAATACATTAAAAAAACTGAAACCATAAAATTTATTAATTAATAGGTTTATTGTCATGAAAATTAAGCACATATAGTAGAATAATGGTTTATTTGGGTTATGGCCTACTGAAGTTTCATGGACATAGGTGAGTCAGCTTTCGCTAAGTTACCACACGTTTACAAAGACCTGAAACTCTCAATAGTTTCCAACAATGAAAGGTTCTTTCTTATTCGGTTAGGTCTCAACTGCTGGTCAGCCGCAGCCTTGTTTTACATGTCTTCTTCTACCTGGGACTCTGGCTGAAGGACCATGGCCTATCTGGGTATTTTTTAATTATCATTGTTCCGGTGATATTTCAATTTAAATAATGTTCACTCATGTTAAATACTCTTTGTGTGCTGGAAGGGAAAAAAAAGATCAATGGCAGAACCACAGGATGGCTCTTAGAGCTTTTGCTAGGATGTGGCAACATTATTTCCAAAGCAAGTCACGTGGCCAAGCTAATGTCAATAGAGCATGGAAGTATAACCTTTTACAGAGAGGGCAACATATAATTGGGAATAATAATAGAATCTACCACCGTGCATATGATACATCTCACAGCAACCACAGCATATGAATTTTGATTATGCACTAAAATAGAAATCAGGCAACTGTGATCTAGAAATCATAGAGGAAATAGCTCTTTTGGAATAGAACCTGCTTATTTTTTCTACCTGCAACACACAGACATAGATCTATATTAAAGCACACTTGCAAATACACACACACACACACACACACACACACACACACACTGATGTTAATAAACAATCTCTGAAGACCCTTAAATTTTGCTGCCAGCCAACGTCTTTAATTAGATGTCAGGTTAGCAATAATTTCTGAGACTAATGAAAAAAAAAATGCCATGAAGGATAGCTGTTATCTGTGATGCCAGGTTCTGTGCTCTGTCTATAATTGATGGCACTGGTCTGAAAGGTGAATAATGTTCTTCTTTGTAAAGGAGTGTATTTATTACTAAACAGGAAAAGAATGAGTTGTTTTCCAAATCAAAAAAGATTTATTATATGTCAGTGTTCACTCTACATCCAGGAATATTGTAGGTATTAAAAAGAGCACAAAGTAGTAGTCAATGATGCCTTTATAATTTTCGAATCTAAGAAATGTGTCAATCAATTTTCCAAGTATTTATACAAAACAGTGAAGTATCCTGATATATGACTATAACATATGTTGCATCGAGTGAAAATTTAATGCTTAGAACTTATAAATAGAAACAGACTTGCACTGAACCTTATGGAAGTGTAGCAAGTGATAAAGAGTTCAACATTTCATAATTTACAGTAACAGAAAGCAGAAAATTCAGTGACTGAAATAAGTCTTGAAATTAACCAGCCAGAATGAACTCATTAGACAAAACTTTAACAAAATATGAAGTTACTATATTTTTCTCATTAGTCATCTCTGGTCCCATAAAAGACACAATCAAGATGACATAATCCTAGCTTAATAAGGGCTTTCCAAATATAGTTCTTTAAAATTAATTAGCCTGCTAATCATAAAAAGAGAAATGAATAGGTAGGTAGACTCTCTAACGTTGAAAACACCCTAAAGGAGCATCAGATCCATTTTATTAGATTTACCATGTCTATTACTTTAGCCTCACAAGATACTAATATTAAAGTGCTGAATGATATTCTTATTAATAAATAATTTTCCTTTTTTTATCTACCTAATCTTCACAAAGTTCCCATTGTTCATATCTCCATTGAATTACCACTGAATCTCCACTGAATTACCACGTTGGTAAATTTGTTTTTTAAAAGTATCCTAAAAATAATCAGATGCCAATATTCAATGGAAGTGTCTGTGATAAGGGTGTAAGCATCTTAATGAGGCTATCATAATATTTATCCTTTTTCTCCTTTATGTTTGAAAGGCAGTATATGGAATAAAGGGCCCTATTTTATAGTGGAACTCTAGAAGGCAGTTGAGAAAACAGAATTGAGAAATGCTATTAGAAAATTTGGAGAGGAATATGAAAAAGTGACCAAGTGTGGGAAGAAATTCTATTGGTCCCTGGGACTCTCAGTACTTTATATGATAACACAGCATATTTTATAATTTACCAAAGGTCTTTAAAAAATATTGACATAGACAACAGTTTTAGATGTTTATTTCACATATGCTAGAATTTTGTTTTGTATGGTTCTTCTTATAGTCTTAATACATAAGTGAACACAATACAAATAACTTGTTCATGAGCTGGTGCACCCATGATGTACACATGCACTCACACATAATTTCACTCAAGAAATACCCATCATGTTGCCACTCCTGGCCAGGAATGCACTAGATGCTGAGATGCAATGTTTGTGTGACATGGAGGCAAGACCTAGACAGCTTGAATATGCTTGACTGCAGCTGAAAATAATAGGTTATATGGATTTTATAAAAGAATATAAACTGCAGATGTAGGTTAGGTAGTCATAAATATAGAGACGTTACTTTAAACGTGGACATTTATCAAGATCTCTTGGAGAGGTAGGAGAGAGAGGTAAGGGGAGGATTCAAAGAAGAGCCAAAGAATGCCACATTTTTAGGGGTTGGGGATCACCAACAGAGCGTCTTTTGAAGTAGGAGAGAAATTAGAAGAGGGAGGCATAGAGAAAGCAAAACAAAAGAGAATTTCCAAAAATGGGGAGTGGTCCATTCTGTGTAGAATGGACTTCCTGAGAGATCCAGTAGAAACGAGACTAATCAGGTCCATCGGGCTTCATATCATCAAAGCGGTTGGTGACTTTGACAAGGTGGGTTTTAGTACTACTGTGGGAGAACTAGAAAAGAACACACAGGGTGCCTGGGTGGCTCAGTGGGTTAAGACCTCTGCCTTCAGGGTCCTGGGATCAAGACTTGCATTGGGTTCTCTGCTCCGCGGGGAGCCTGTTTCCTCCTCTATCTTTGCCTGCCTCTCTGCCTACTTGTGAACACACACAATTATGATGTCTTCTGGTTCATGGACATTATATCCAGGATGCTTTAGTTGTTTGGAAAGCCTTATTTCTGTGACCATTGTTAAATTCAGTAACTCTGAAGTGCCTTCATTCAAAATGGACCTCTGACTATGAGGAAGTAACAACTTCTGTCAGTAACCATTATTTTTCCATAATCAATGTCTTGGCCCCATGGATTTAAAATAAGCCAACTAAATAATAAATAATTTATTTCTTATATTGCTGAAGATATTCCACAATAATTGACTGCATATAAGACTATGGAACTTAATATGCTCTTTAAAAACCACCAGTAATGACTAGGTTCCTGGGAGGGGAGTCCCATATGCAGATAATTCCAGAATTTCTCTAAGGACAAAATTAGCTTTTGCATATGTTATTGAATCTTCTTTCTTGTTTCTCAAACTACCTTAAACATTTTTCATTCTGGATTTATTAAAAATAATTGATGATTTACCCATAAAATGATTCCTTAAATTTTAAAGGACCATAACTGAGTTAAATGAATTCCTAAAGTATGCTTTACAGACTATCCTACCTGCCCCTCACAACACACACATTATTTATTCAAGTCATAGATCCCAAGACCACTCAACCAGAAGAATCAAGATTTATACAGTAGTTATAATGCATGTATGAACAACAGTGACCTCATGTGGCTAATGCTTTATGCCTGAAACTATTAGACTGAGAACAACAAAAAAATAGTCTGTGCTATGCTATACATCAAGGCTTATGTCATAATGAATGATTGGAGCTGTCCAGGCCATGCAACATAATTTCTTTTTTAAGGCTTCTAATCACAAAGCAATACCTTCCAAGGACCAGTTGGATTCACTGTGTGTATGTTTATAAGGTTAGATTGTTCAAAGATTAATATTATGGAATTAGGTTTCTTGAGGGCCAAAGGATCAAATCATTCTTTTTAGGTCATCCAACACACTCAGTGGCACATTGAAGGAACTTTCCAAATGCCTCGTGAATTCCATCTTGTCTTCCCTGTCCTGGGTATTCCAATGTCAAAAATAAATACTTAAATGGAAATGTAAGAACAAATACCATTTATTACTCAGCTGTTTCTAACTTTGGAGAAATGGTATATTTCTCTCCCTTCTGAGAGCTTCTCTCTACTAAGTTTGATCTATGGTAATGAGACTTGGGACTTTCACTCGGGATTTGCTCAAAAATATTTTACTACATTATCAGCTAGAACAACAGTTTCAAATATATTACATAACATTAAAAATAAAATGACTTTCAGCTCTGTTTCTTTTATAGTCGAGGGTAATATTATTTACTATCAATTTCTGAGAACTGCTATAGTTAGATACTTTTCTATGATCTAACTGTACCAGCAAGATCTTAGCTAGTTCATGCCCCATTAAGAGTAAATACTGAAGTAACATGATAGTCAGTAGATTACAAATCTGAGGTCTGGCTGAGAATTTATGCATTATATTTCCTAGCACAAAGGTAAAGAACATAACTCTGAAGTAAGAAGACCTGGCTGATAATCTTGGTTTCCAACATTTATTTGGTCTTGGGCCATTCACTATCTTCTCTAAAACTCAGCATATGCTTTTCTGAAATGGAATAGTGTATTAGCATCTATCTTATAGAGTGATCCTAACTCTCAAATTAGAAAATAAATGTATATCATTTGGTGTGGTCTGAATGTCTGTGTCTCCTCAAAATTCATATATTGAAATCCTAATGCCTAATATACTAACATTAGGAGGTGGGACTTTGAGGATTTACTTAGGTCATGAAGTTAGAGCTCTCATGATTAAAACTGGTGGTGCCTTATAAAAGAGACCCCAGAGAGTACCCTAGTCCCTTCTACCATGTGAAGACAGAGGGAGAAGTCTGCAGCCCAGAAGAAGGCTCTGATCCTCCATGCTTGTACTCTGATCTGGAACTTCCAGCTTCCAGAACTGTAAGAAATAAGTTTCTCTTGCTTATAAGCTACCCAGTCTGTGGTATTTTGGTATTTTTTTATAGCAGCCCTAAAAATTAAAATAGCATTGCATAGGTTTTTTGCACAGAGTAAGTGCTCAGTATTCTAAACTATGATTTTTAATTAAATTTATCTTATGTATTATTTTTTCTACTATATTTCTTCTTAAGAATTGAGATGTATTACATAGTTTTCCCTCGCTTTGTTCCCATTTTTAACCTAATGCTTTATCTTTCTATACTTCATTTCCTTTATCCTCTTCTTAGACCAAGAAAAGTACCAGTTAAGTAGTATAGGTAATTCCTGCAATTATATTATACTTACCTAGTTGTTCCTTGGGAATTTAGAGTAAGCTTTGAAAATATCAGCAGCGGTGGAATTTTTTAGTCCAAGGTCTGGTTATCTAGAAAGACTTCTTATCATAATTAGAGTAAGTTTGATACCATATTTACTACATAAAAGGAATATAGCACACACATACAAATCTGTCTTTGCAGGATGATATTTAAAACCCTCATGTAGGGCACCTGGGTGGCTCAGTTGGTTAGGCATCTGAGATTGAACCCCATGTTGGGCTCCCTGCTTCTCCTTCTCCCTCTACTTGTATCTTCTCTTGCTATCTCTGTTGCTATCTCTCTCTCTCTCAAATAAATGAAAAAAGTGTTTAAAAAAATAAATCCCTCAACTAGTTATTATCTTGATGCTTAAAAATATAGGAAATAATCAAAGCATCTGAAATCATCCAAAATAACAAAATACATATGACATAATAAAAATACAACTACACAAAATTTTGCACATTTCCTTTCCATGACTGAAAGGAAGTTTATGTTTAGTTTATTGTTTTAATAATCCTAGTACTATTTTTCCATTTATTCAACAAGTATGTATTAAGATCCCATTAATGCCAGGTACTGTTTTTGAAACAATGATTCCATAGTGAACAGAATAGAGAAGATCTGTTCTTTTGTAGATTTTATATTCTAGAAAGGAGAAACATAATAAACAGTAAAGGAAGAAAAAAGACAGTTAATAAATGTGCATCAAGTGACAGTCAGCATGATAGAGATAATTAAGTTGGGATCAGGGGGAGAGAGAGTGATAGGATATTATTTTACATAATGTGATCAGGAAAGGCATCCTTTACAAAGGAACATTTAAAAAGACTTCAGAAGTGTTAAGGAAGAACTTTCAGGAAGAGCAAAGGCCCTGCAGAAGTAGACTTGAAGTATACAGGAAATTCTGTGGCTAGAACAGAATGAATGAGGAAGTGCAGGTTGGGACATGAGTCCACAGGCACCAAATCATGCAAGGCTCTGTAAGCTAGAGTGATACATTTAAATTTTAGTCCAATCCAAATATAAAAAGCCTTGTAAAAATTTGATCAGAGAAGGAACATAATCTGGTTTATATTGTAGAAGGCTCACCCTGGCTTTGAGGTATATAATGGGGCTGTGGGAGTAAGGGAGAAGGAAATGGAGAGACCAATTAGGAAATTTTAAAGCAATCCAGGCAAGAGATGATGGTGGCTTGACCAGGATGTTTGTGATAGATGAGGGGGAACATATTCATATATCAGATATGATTTGAAGCAGGAAGTCAAAGAAATTTCTAATGGATTGGATGCAGAATATAAGAAAAAAGAGGATTCAAGGATAGTCCAGAGAGTTTTGGCTTGAACAGCTGTAAGAAAGGAGATGCCTTTTGCAAAAGACAGTCAACTAAATGAGCAGATTTTTTTTTCCAGAGGAGTGACTGCAGAGGAGTAAAATGAAGAGTTTAGTTTTGAACATTTTGAATTGGAGATGTTTTTTAGATATTCAAGTGGAGATGTTAAATAGGCATTTGGATATTTCAGGCTGTGGTTTAGGGGAGAATTCCCAAAAGAATTTAAACTTTGCGAGCTATCAAATTATTGCTGGTATTTAAATCCACGCAACTGGAGCAGATCATCTGAGAATTGAGTGTAGATAGAAAAAATGTTTTTAGAGGGGAGGCCTGGGGCTTCAAAACTTTTAGAGCTCAGGTTCGTGAGAAGGAATTGACAAAAAAGACTAATAAGAAATGAATTATAAATGAAGAGACAGCTAAGAAAAAGTGTCCTGGTGGCCAAGTGAGGGGAAAAATTCAAGAACAGAGACAATTAAGTGTGCTAATGGTACTGATAGGTTGAGTATAATGAGGACTAAGAACTCATCGATGGATTTGGCAAAATGGAGCTCACTGGTGTCTAGGCGACCGTGATAAGAATTGCAAGGACAAAAGGCTAACAATGGCGAGTTGCATTGGGCAAATGTAGGGAGAGGAAGGACTCAAGAGATAAAACTTATGAAGAATCAGGGGACTTCCATGAGAGAAGTTTTTACAAATCAAGTGGCTTGGGACATGCAAAGACATTGCTTTAAAGTAAAGAACTAAGTATGGCAACCAGCAATCTGCTCAAATTAGAAGGAGCACAATGCCTGCTAGGCCTCTTTGGGTTTGGAGGTAGCATAGTCCTCAGGTAGGAATTCCTTTCTAGCCTTATTACCAATGACATGAAAGATCACTAGCTTTGAATAGGGCCCAGACCAGGAAAGATCTCTTTGTTAAACCCAGGGAGAGTATGAGCAGACCTGTCATTTGAACCATAGGACATAGCACTACCTATCATTTTAGAGGCATCTGTGATGGGAGAAGATGCTGTATGGAGGTTATAGAAAGTCCCAGTAAAAATATTTACAATGTAAACACGTATAGCTCTGAAGAAAAGCCATGTGATCTACAGAAAAAAAAAATTCCATTCAAAGAGTCCTTGGTTGTAGCTGGGTTCTAAAATGGAGCACCTGACAATGGGAATCTCAAGTGACTATGCGGCAAGAGCTGTCCATTTTGAGCTGGATATTGTCATATACATCAAGGCACAAGTTAGACTAGTCCAACAGCGACCCACTGTAAAATGAAAATGGCGCTTGAAGGATCAGGCATGAGAAGGACCAAAGGCTAAGTACAAATGCATAGTCTGGATTTCCATGTCACCCACCATTGTCATACTGGCATCATTTCCTTGGCTAACATCTATGGCCATAAGAGAGGGTGGGATAAGATCAAGTGACAGGAGGAAAATTGAGTGAGTTCTTTAAGAGTGGATTAGATTGCCATATGTCTACAAACTGAAAGTGAATAGTAACTATAGTCAAACTCTGCTCAGGGGAGGTCCAGAAAGCAGTGAAGGAAAATCTTCTCAATAGACAGAATTTTGGATGGTGCACTTGATCCTCTCCTTTGCAAGGAAAGAGAAGTGGTCTGAGGTTAGAATATATAGAACAAGAGCTACTTGAGGATAGCTTGTCAGAAAGAAAAAAGATGTGGAGCTTGGGGACAAGGTGGTCTGGAGAAGAAGCATGTCAGTGGGCCTATGGGAGTGTATTGGATGTATTTTGAATCACATATTCAAGCCCTCCAGAAAATACCCACACTAGAATAGATTAAATAATCAATGTGAGAAAATAATTCACACAGTTGATATCAACCAGCCTTTATTATCAGCCACCCTAGTGTTGACACCGTGGGCACATGAAACCTGTGGCCATGTGGTAGGAATGGCGGCTCTGCATGGACCTTACAGTGTGGGTTCCCTCTTACCAGGGGTGACCTAGCTGCAACTACTGCCAGATGTCTAATTTGCCAGCAACAGAAACCAATGCTGAGCTTCCAATATGGCACCATCCTTTTAGGAGATATACAAGACACTTGAGGTTAAATTGATTGCTCTTACCCTTTTCTGTCAGTAGGGTCTCAGCCAGCACTACTTCCAGGTTTAGAGATGATTAGAGCCTCTTAAGTAAAATTCTGTACATAACCACATCCAATGAAGAATATCCTTCACTGGAAATTAGATGTGGTTGTGGGCATATGACCATGGAATCCACTGGTCCTGTGTCATGCTGGACTTCTCAGAGGCTGTCAGTCTGATAGAATGATAGAAAAGCCTCTGTAGGCATAGCTGAAGTAACAGCTTAGAGATTATATCTTGAAAGGATGGGGCATGTAGTATACATACTCAATCAACAACCCTCATATGATTCTGTGTCCCTAGTAGAGAACAATTGTGTCTTGGTCTGGGAGCCAAAGGGAGAAAATAGTAGCTCTGCTAACTATCACTCCCAGTGCCTCCCTTGGTAACTGTGTGCTGCTTCCTCCCGAAAGGCTAGGCTCTGCCGGTCTAGATGTGTTGGTTCCATAGGGACTATAGCAAGTCTCTCACTATACACTCACCTGGGACTATAGTGTGGTTACTTTGGGCTCCTTGAGCAGAGAATAACAAGAAGGAAGAACAGTGTCCCCATTCTCATATGTAGAATTAGCTCTGCCCATCAGGAGGAGATAGCATTCTTGATGTGTAACAGAAGCAGGGAAGAAAATGCTTGACATTCAAGAGATCCATTAGAACTCCTTTGCCTACCTCTGATAGAAAATGGACAAATGCAGCAGCCATGGAAGCTCAAGAAGAGGACATGGGTCACCCCACTAGGTAAGTCACCTAGACCAGCAGAGGTCCTAGGCAAGAAACCAGAATGGGTAGTAAAGGAGAGAAAAGATGAGTATCCCTGGTAGCCTCAAGACCTGTTGTAGTGGTGAGGACTATAGTTCATCCTACATATTTTCCTCTTGCAAAACTCCTCAGAAAAGGAGTCCAACCAGAAATCTGAAGGAACTGCTCCTGGATGAGGTGAATTTATACAAAGCTAGTTGACTCAAGCAGCTCAAGGTGTTTTGGTGTGCTGCTCAGATTCCTACCCCCAGACCCACCTCAGAATTAAGATAGTCACCCTGCCTGCCTGGATGGTTGCCTGAATGACATCTCACAGCTGAATTCCTTCCCCCAAAGTTCCCTCAGCTGGAAGGAGATGACTGGACCAAGGTTCTGTACTCCCACGACCAGTCCGCTCTCATCTGATTGTTGCCAGGTGGACAGGGAGACCTCCAGGTCCTGAAGCTTCCACCCAGCCCAGCCCAGGCCTCAAGTCAAGAAAAGAATTCCAAGGGGGAGGCAGACGTGGCTTTGCGTGGCAAACTCTGCAAGTGCAGAGTTTAGTAAAGCGAGAGAAAGTTTGCTCTGGAGGTGGAGCTGTGACAGAGTCAGCTCAGGAGAGAATGGCACCTGTGATGGGAGCCAGTAAGTCTTTCAGAATGTTTTCTTGATCACTTCATTTTTCATCATAAAATAAATTAGCACTATTTTTAAAGAAGTGGATTTCAAAGACAAAAGAAATATAGAGGCATAACTGTCTAAATTAATTCCTAAACAATGCAAACAGTTTCATAGCAAAGCACAGGTTTTTACGGTATTACTTTTGGTCTCCGTTTCCCTCCTGATGCCCCAAGGAACCTCTGATTCTCATTACCCAGTTTCCTTCCTCCCGTTCCTCATGAGACTTAGTTCGGCTTTTTTGTGTGTGTTGTTTTCTAATTTAGATTTTACCCCAAAATGCTAGCTATATAAAAGGTATTAACACAAAGAAGCAAGGAGAAAAAAAAAAACCCAAAAAGCCCAAAACTTTTATTCTAAATACCCTATAGGAAGTTGTAAAAAGATTCATGCATAACAATAGAATGTAAATTTAGGTAATGATTTGGATCTTTTCCAATTGCAGCCTCAGCCTTGAAAACAACAGATTTCTTTAGAAATTCATTGTAGCTCAAACATAAAATTCTTGTTACACCCTGGCTAATTGACATTGCACAAGCATATGTAATGAGTTTTTCAATAAAGAAATAAATACCTTTTGTGTAGAGGGAGAAAAAAAGGCCAATATGGGAGAATATTTCAGTAAATGAGTCAAGATAGGGATTCAGATGTTTTACGTCTTTTCATTTGTATTTGCATTCATATCACTGATCCGTAAAATTTTAAAATGAAAAAGTGACAGCATTCTAAGACAGAGGCATAGTAGAGTAATTATGGGGGGAAAGACCCAAAAAACCCTGAGGTCCCCATTTTTAATCAGTGTAAAAACATTAGCCTTGCAAATTTTTATAGTTTCTTCTTGTGTTTGACCCAGGGATATGGGAAAAAAAATAACTAACATATAATGTAGATATGGAATGAGTTCAAAACCACTGCTTTCTCAGCCCATGTGACTCACTCAGCTTGGCTATTTTTAAACCATTTCTTGAAAATCTGCTAGTTTTTAGAAAAGATTTGAGATCGCTTTAAAAAAACTAAAGCAAGAAAAATAGGAAGGTAGGTAAGAGAATAAATGACTATAATAGAGTACAGAAAATGGAAAGGCTAACCTGAAGCTAGGAGTTAGATTAGCATACAACAACCTCCTTCTGTGGAGTAGTGCATTTAATAGAGGACTGCTAATTTGGCCTAACCTTTCTAAGCAGCCAGCAAAAAAAGTGAGTGATGATAGGGATTTGATTAACAACCTCTATGATGTAGAGAAAATCCAGTGGATTAAAATTAATACAATGTTCCTAGTTGCTGAGACCTGAAACATGTTTCTTCTGAGTCTTGCCAAAGTTGCCACTATATTGTAATAAAAATCCTCAATTACATTTTATATGCAAATTATTATGGAAGAAAAGTTTTCCAGGAAAAACTTTTGCTTCTGTGGCAATTTGTGGTTTTCATAATTTCCCTCAATTTAAGCCAATGATACAATACTGAAGAGCAAAGTCAGCAAATAGTTTAGCCCAGGTGTTTTTGTTTTTTTTTTTTAAGATTTTATTTATTTATTTGACAAAGAGAAACAGAGCTAGAGAGGGAACACAAGGCAGGGGAGTGGGAGAAGGAGAAGCAGGCCTCCCATGGAGCAGGGAGCCCGATGCAGGGCTCCATCCCGGGACTCTGGGATCATGACCACAGCCGAAGGCAGACACTCAATGACTGAGTCACCCAGGCGCCCCTAGCCCAAACACTATTAAAGAAAAAATTCTAGCACTTGTTAAAATGGTAAGGGAAACCTTATTCAAGATTATTACAATGGAGTACTGGCATAGGGAGAGAGACCAGGCACAAGTTTAAATATCCCAAGGACAAGTGGGGGTTTAGAGACATGGACTAGGGTGTGGGGTCAGTGGATAGAAATGACTAAGAGGAGACACCAAGGGTAGGAGGATTCTTGCCAAACTGGCCTTTATGGAATTATTGATAAAGATAGGTCAGGGGTATGCATGTACTACAAATATAGGATGAAAGACTTGACTCTTTCAGAGTCTTTCTCTTTCTCTCTCCCTCCCTCTCTTTCTCTCTCTCTTCTCTTTCTCTTCCTCTCTCTCTCCTTCCTTCCTCCCTCCTTCCCTCCCTCCTTTTGTCCTTCCCTTCCTCCTTCTTTCCCTCCCTCCTTCCTTCCTTCCTTCCTTCCTTCCTTCCTTCCTTCCTTCCTTCCTTCCTTCCCCCTCATCTCATTGCCCTGCTTATTCTCATTCCTCCTTCAGTGATATGGTCCTCTTTTTCTTTAAAAATATTTTTTTAAAAGATTTTTATTTGTTTGTTTGACAGAGAGAGATACAGCTACAGAGGGAACAAAAGCAGAGGGAATGAGAAAGAGAAGAGCCCCATGCAGGGCTTGATCCTGAGACTCCAGGATCATGATCTGAGCTGAAGGCAGACACTTAATAACTGAGCCACCCAGGCGCCCTGGTATGGTCCTCTTAAAAGCCACCTGAAATTCACTTATCCTTCAAAAAAACACTATGGTTACAAGATGCTCTGTGAAGGTTAATTTCAGCAGGTCTGTTGAAATTTCATCTGGTTTGTTGAAATCAATTAAATCAACTAGACTGATAGTAAAGGGGAATGTACTGATTAATAATTCTGCTTTGCACCATGGCTCTGAAGCTAGCTATTACACTCCAGCCTCACTGGCTTTTTTATCCCTTAAACTCACCAAGTTCAACTCATCATGCCAGGCCTTGGCACTTCTGAAGCCTTTCCAGAAGTCTACTGAATTACTTAAACACACTGTCTGTACCATTGTCCTACTTTTTTTTCATAAGACTTAATATCTGAAATTATATTATTTGTGTGTGTACTCATTTTCTATATTCCACAGTGGAAATGCAAAATCCCCATTGCCAAATCTTAACATACACACAAGCTTCCCCTTCTTTGCTTTAGTTACTCAGTCTTAAGTGTGTGTGCACAGGGTGAGTAGGGGCAGGCCATAGTAACTCTGCCATGGCTGAGCTCAGTGGGCACAGAGCTCAACAACATTCTTTCCTAAATACTCCAGCAGCAATGCCACAAAGAAAGATAAAATTACAAAAGAAAGATAAGAAATGAGAGGGATTCCCTCTGCCTGCTGCCTCCCCACCCCTCTGTACTTTCTATCAAAAAAATAAATAAAATCTTTTAAAAAAACGAAATGAGAGAGAAAAAAATAAAAGAGTGAAAACAGGTATTTCAGAAGGAAAAATCCTCCCATGGACTGAACTTGGGGCTCAGAGTCCTGTAGTCTTGGGGCACCGTATGCTGCCAGGAGTCAAGAAAGGTTTGTACCCCATATCTTAGTAGTGAGACTTCCTTTACACAACAAGAGACAGTGGTCAGCTTGGCCTAAAGAAATCTTTTGCTTCCCCACACCCAGCAGGAAGGCATGAGAGTCCACAGCGCCGCAGCATAAACCAAGCCAAACAAAATAAAACTGTTGTCTTTGTCACGGAAACCACAGCCCACAAAAACAGACCAGGACCTGCCTCCTAAACCTGAGAGTGACTGACCTGCAATAATAAAATGTCTACATGGGACCCAGAGTCTCCTAACATAATAGACAAAATGCCGGGGATGCAATTCAAATCATTCATCATACCAAGAACAAGGAAAATCACAACTTGAATTAGAAAAGAAAATCAACTGACACAAACACAGAGATAAATCAGATGTTGGAATTACTTGATGAGGATTTTAAAACAACCATCATAAACATGCTTCAAGGGTTCATTACAATATTATCTTGAAGTGAGTGAAAAATAGGAAATCTCAGCAAAAGTGGGGACATTACAAATCAATGGAACAGAATAGAGAACTCAGAAGTAGACCTACGTAAGTATACTGTTAGAAGGTAGAGGAGGGTCAATTAAGTATCCCCCAGACGGAGAAGGCACTTTGAGACCAGACAGTGGAAAGCATACCATAGTTTTTATAGAGTTTCACTTGGGAACTTCCTGAGAGGGGAGAGTGGGCAGGCCAACAGAACAAACCAGATGCCATGAAACTATTTTCTGCCACTGTCCTCCATGGAGTCCAGACCATAACCTGAAGCTTTTAGAGAGTGAGGGGCATTGTGGTGAGGTCAAAAGATAGTTTTCTAAACTGGTGCCCTCTGTGAGCCAGAGAATCTCTACTACTTAAAGTGAGACCTTCTATGCACAAGTCCTCTCCATTAGTTACCTAAAGGGGAACCTTCTTTTTTTTTCTTAAGTTTTTAACTAAATTCCAGTTATTTAACATACAGTGTAATATTAGTTTCAGGTGTAGAATTTAGCGATTCATCACTTACATAACACCCAGTGCTTATCACAAGTGCCCTCCTTAATCCCCATCATCCATTTAACCCATCCCCCAGCCCACCTCTCCTCCAGTAACCATCAGTTTGTTCTCTATAGTTAAGAGTCTGTTTCTTGTTTCTTCTCCCACCCCACGTTCATTTGTTTTGTTTCTTAAATTCCACATCTGAGCAAACGCATATGGTGTTTGTCTTTCTCTGACTGACTTACTCTGCTTAGCATAATACTCTCTAGCTCTATCCACATCATTGCAAATGGCAAATTTTCATTCTTTTTTGTGGTTGAGTAATATTCCAGTGTGTGTGTGTGTGTGTGTGTGTGTGTGTGTGTGTGTGTGTGTCTCACATCTTCCTTATCCATTCATCAGTCAATGGACATTTGTGCTCTTCCCATAATTTGGCTATTTTTGATGATGCTGCTATAAACATCGGGGTGCATGTAACCCTTCAAATAAGTATTTTTGTATCCTTTGGATAAATACCTACTAGTGCAAATTGCTGGATCATAGGGTGGTTTAAAGTGCAGACTTCTGTGCATTGCTCTAGGGACAATGAGAACAAGCCTTCCTGCTTTGAGGTCAGGACATGCATTAACCTCCACTAAAATATGTAGCCCTGAGTGTGGGTTTGATAGGATGGAGGACCCAAGATGGAATCAGTGTTGTCAGCACTCCTATGTATACACAATTGACTTTTTGCAAAGGTGCAAAATAAACTCAAGAGAGAAAGGATAGCTTTTTCAACAAATAGTACTGGAACAGTTAAATATCCTTAGAAAAAAATTCCTTGACTTAAACATCTTATACAAAAATTAATACAAAGTTGATCCAGGACTAAAATGTGAAATACAAACTATAAAGCTTTTAGGAGAGCAACAGAAGAGAAACTAATCTGGATCTAGGGGTGGACGAAGAGTTCTTGGAATTGAAACCAAAAGTAGAATCCATAAAAGAAAAACTGAGAAATTGAATCCTATCAAAATTAAAATTTTTCTACTCTGTAAAGCCAGGTGCAGAGAATGAAATTATAAGCTACAGGTGGGGAGAAAACATTTTCAAAATATATATCTGACAACAGACTAGTACCTAGAATTCTCAAGATTCAAATTTAAAACTGTAGTTAGAAAATGAGCAAAGGACATGAACAAACGTTTCCCTGAAAAAGATATACAACTGACAAATGCTACAGACTGAATATTTGTGTTCCCTCAAAATTCCTATGTTGAACCTGTTCTTCCAATATGATGATACTTGGAGGTGGGGCTCTTTGGGAAATGATTAAATCATAGGAGAGAAACCCTCATAACTGGGATTAGTGCCCTTTTCAAAGAGACCCCAGAGAGCTCCCTAGCCCCTTCCACTATCTGAAGAGAAGACTGTGAACAGGAACTGGAGTCTCACCAGACACTGAACCTGCTGGCACCTTGATCTTAGACTTTGAACCTCCAGAACTGTGAAGGATAAATATTTGTTATTCAAGCAACCATGGTATTTTTGTAATAACAGTATGAATGAAGACAACAAATAAGCGTATGGGAAGATAATTCCCTCCATTCTCCATCAGAGAATGTAAGTTAAAACTACAATGACATATCACTATACATCTGTAAGACTGGCCAAAATTAAAAAAAAATAGCAACAATGCTGATGATAATATAAAGAATCTGGATCATTATACATTGTTGATGACAATGTAAAGTGGTATATCCATTCTGAAAAACAATTTGGCAGTTTCATATAAAACTCAATATGTAACCATCATATGACACAGTAATTATATGCTTGAACATTTGTTTCAGATAAATGAAAACTTGCTTTATAACAAATGCTGTGTGCAAATATTCATAGCAGCTTTATTTATAATAGCTAAAAACTGGAAATAGGTTAGATGTTCTTTTTTTTTTCTTTTAAAGATTTTATTTATTTGTCAGAGAGAAACACAGCCAGAGAGGGAACACAAGCAGGGGGAGTGAGAGAGGGAGAAGCAGGCTTCCCACCGAGCAGGGAGCCCGATATGGGGCTCAATCCCAGGTCTCCAGGATCATAACCTGAGCCGAAGGCAGTCGCCCACCCAACTGAGCCACCCAAGCACCCCTAGATGTTCTTTAATGAGTGAATTGTTAAACATATTGTGCTATATTCACACAACTCATCAATAACAATGAATGAATTCTTGATAGACACAATCTAGTTGAATCTCTAGAGGGCTGTGCCAAATACAAAAAAAAAAAAATGATAGGGGTGCCTAGGTGGCTCAGTCATTAAGTATCTGCCTTTGGCTCAGGTCACGATCCCAGGGTCCTGGGCTTGATCCTCTCATAGGGTTCTGTTCCGTGCTTGGCGGGAAGCATGCTTCTCCCTCTCTCACACCCCCTGCTTGTGTTGCTTCTCTAGCTGTGTTTCTCTCTGTCAAATAAATAAATAAAATCTTTAAAAAATTAATCATAAAGGTTGCATACTCTACAATTCCACTTATATAAGATTTTTAAAATGACAACATTTTAGACATAAAGAACAGATTACTGGTTACCAGGGGTTAAGGATGGTTATAAAATGATAACATGATGGATCCTTTTGGTGAAGCTATTCTTATCTTGGCTCTGGTGGTAGATGCATGAACCTACATCTTATAAAATTGTGTAGAACTAAGTACACAAAAGAAAACACAAGTGAATACAATTAAAACTTGGAAAATCTGAACAAGATTGATTGACTTGTATCAATGTCTTGGTTGTGATATTGTATGAGTTTTGTAAGATGTTACCAGTAGGAGAAACAGTATAAGGCACAAAGGATGTCTCTATATTATTTCTAACAACTGCATATGACTCTACAATTATCTCAAGGAAATTTTACATTAAAAAAAAGAAAAAATGCAATGTTTCCTCTGAAGGAATCCTTGGATTCCTTCTCACTTTTAATGTGCAAGAAAGTTTCTACAATGTAAGTACTGATAATGAGGACAACTGAAGAGCAAGAGAATTGTTTCCCATTTCTGGGAGACAATGCTCCTTTTCTAGCTCTCAGAGGCCCCATGACATGGTTGTCCTCTGGTTTTCCATCTCCTTGATTGATCATGTTTTCTCAGGCTCTTCAGTGAGATCTATTTTCTCTTCCTAGCATTCAGGTGGTCCTTAAGGGATCCTCAGGTTCTTCTGATTCCTGTTCATTTTCAAAGATGTCTTTGGATGTAACTTATTTCCTAACATACATCTCCAGACCTGAATGTTTCCCAGAACCCCAGGCTTTGAGATCCAGCTGGCTTCTTAATATGGTCATTAGGGCATCTAATTGTCTTCATCTCCTCATGGCCAATCTCCTCCCCTACACTTGCTCTTTCCTAAATGCTCTCATCTCAGAGAATTGCATCATTAATTTCAGTCCAAAAATGTCATCTTTAACTTACATTTCTTTCCCTTAATTTCCTTCCTTTTATATTTTTCTCACTTTACAATTAAGCAGAAAATCCTACTGACTCCACCTTCAAAATGTATTCTACACCTGACCAATTTTCCCTGCCTTCCCTACTGTCATCCTACCATTTCCATTGCTCCCCAGTCTAACCACAAAAAGGTTACCTAACTTATCTTTCCTTATCTTCCATTCTTGTACTTCGAGAGCTTGTTCCTCTCATGACAAACAGCGTAATCCTTTAAAATGTTAAGTCAGATCATGTTACTCTACTTGATTGAAACCTTCTAATGACACTCATTACACCTAGAATAAAATCATATTCCATAATGTGACCTCCACAGCTCCATTTATATGGTGCCCAGTATCTCTAGTTTTTTTGAACAATAATGAGCAGATGGCTGATGCTTTCTAAATAATTATTGAACAAATAAATGAATGCCTTCATGCATTTTCTTCTGTATATCAATGGCTTCCTTTCCTGGACTATCTGTGACCACTTCCCTTCCTTTAATAGTCAGCTAAGGAGGGAACTATATCATTAATGACATTTCTCTGACTCATATTTCTGTCCTGTCTCCTCTGACCCTGCTTTATCTCAAAAATGCACATAAGAACATTTCCCCCATGAACTCTTCATATAAATTTTCAAGACTTTAGTATAGTTTAGTCTTATGTTTGTGTTCTTTCATCTATTCTAGTAACTGGCACAGTTTTGTCACTACTAAATGATTTGATTGATTGATCAATTGATTATAATCATGGTAATTTCTAAGCCCTAACATTTTCCATTATAATTAAGGTCTTACAAATTTTTTTTATTCTTATGTCCATCTTCACAATATATACATTTTCTCTCTTAATCCTTTGATTTCAACTTTTCTTTTTTCTTTTGTAACAGTTGATTCAAGTGTATTACTCAGAAAGGTCAGACCTATATAGTTTAGGAATGTGAACTCTATGTGTACTTGACTTCTGTCTCTGTTATTTACTGCCTGTCTGACCTTGCAGACATAACCATCTCCCTGAGCCTCAATTTCTTCATCAATAAAACAATACTTATAAATTTTCTGTAAGGATCAAATATGATTATATGTAGCTCATAGTATCCTTTCAATAAATGTCAACTGTAATTGCTATTACTTGTGATTAACTTGTAACTTGTTATGTCAGAGTGAGAAATAATTCTACATGGAGCTTAGCTCTTAGATTTTCCCTCTGTCAATAGTACTAAAATAAAGGGATAAGAATCCTACAGGGGAGCGGGGAGATAAAATAAAGGAATAAGACTAAAGTTTAAATCAAGTTTTTTTTTTTTTTTTTAACCACAAATAAAACTTAAGCAAGCATTTTAATTTTTCTGAGTGTCTTTTTCTTATTGCAAAAGATTTAATTACAATTGTTCTCAGTGATTTTGTTGTTACACACATCATGGCACTGATCTTTTTGGCTCTTTCATCTCTAAGGTTGGTATTATTACCTTTCCAGCTTATAAATCCCTTATCATCTCAGAACATTTTCTATTTCAAAAGGGTGCTTTATTTCCTACTAATGTTACTCTGTCATTAATAAACTTGACTTCAGTATGCAAAAGAAACCTATGATTAATCTTACTGTTTATGGAAAAGTATTACTCTGATAGGATCCAATGGTTAAGCAAGTAACAGATTTTTATCCTCCATATATTAGAAGAGAAAATGTTTTATACCTCCCCCTCTGTCCCCATGGCCAGTCTTGACAAATTTTCTTGATTCTGCTGAAAAACAAAGTACACAATCTTTTTAACAGTCAACATCTGTAGGTTCATAGCCCTGTAATCTGAAACTAGCCCCCATACACAAAAAGGCAGGAGGGGGGCACCTGGGTGGCTCAGTTGGTTAAGTGACTGCCTTCGGCTCAGGTCATGATCCCGGAGACCCGGGATGGAGCTGCCTGCTCGACAGGAAGCCTGCTTCTCCCTCTCTCACTGCCCCTGCTTGTGTTCCCTCTCTGGCTGTGTTTCTCTCTGTCAAATAAATAAGATCTTTAAAAAAAAAAAAAAGGCAGGAGGGACCAGAGAAAGAGGCAGTTTTCATATTAGCGAAGGAATTTACATATGACGCTTATCTTGGTGATAGAAAAACAAATGGATCCTCCCACCATCTCTCCAAATCTTATCAAGAGGTTCTAACTGGGCTCAGTCAAGTATACAGTGCAGGTTTTCAACCCCACATCACCATCTCAAGGCTTTCTCCTTGGGGCAGCCTCCGGGAGTGGGAAAAACAGTCAGGACCCACATTCCAAGGACCAGGGAGGCTGTAGGGGCCTTTGAGGTCCACCTCTGGAGTCAAATGGCTGTCAAGTCTTTTTTGTCACATTCCCTGGCAGCATCATCCCTAGGATCAGAAAAATCACACTGCCAATACCCTGAACTCTTTCCATAGCTATTTAATAAGGTGACTTGTAAACAGTAAAGAAACTTTCAGGATCATCATCATCAGAGCTTATGGAGTTTATAAAGAGCCTTATGTGCTATCTCAGAGAGGTCACTAAGAACCTCTGAAAAAGCCACATAGAATATCAACAAATACATACATATTTTAACTAACATCTGGTCTGTATATTCTTTCTAGCTTATTTTAGAATTAATTGCCATTCCTTTTTCTGCTTCATTTGTTCTCTATGAGATAAACATTGATCTTATTTTACTTATTTATTTTTATTTTATTTTACCCACCCATTAAAAATATAAGAACAGGTAGGAATTTTTTAATATCTTGTTCACTGCAGGTTCCTTAAGACCTAGAACAATGCCTACTAGTGCATAGTAGTCACTTAATACAGAGAGAGAGATCGAGAAAGGGAACACAAGCAGGGGGAGCAGGAGAGGGAGAAGAAGGCTTCCTGCTGAGCAGGGAGCCAGATGCGGGGCTTGATCCCAGGACAACCCTAGCCAAAGGCAGACACTTAACGACTGAGTCACCCAGGCGCCCCTGACATTATCTATTTTAAATGTAATAAACAGAAATAACATTTTTATCTTTAATAATTAGACATATAATTCACTAAAATGTTGCTTCCATTAAAAAATTATCTTTCCTGGGGCACCTGGGTGGCTCAGTTGGTTAAGCGACTGCCTTCCGCTCAGGTCATGATCCCGGAGACCGTGGGATGGAGTTCCACCTCGGGCTCCCTGCTCAGCAGGAAGCCTGCTTCTCCTTCTCTCATTCACCCTGCTTGTGTTCTCTCTCTAGCTGTTTCTCTCTGTCAAATAAATAAATAAAATCTTTTAAAAAATTATCTTTCCTGCCAATTGGCCATCTAAAACACTTTGCCAATAAAACTCTGGATATTCAAAAGGCAAATATATATATACATATATACATATAACTTCTTGACCTATAGAAATCTATATGAATGATAAATAATAATTAACAAAATATTTATGAGACCAAATATAAAAGTATTTTCAAAATTTTATAGTGCTATGAGATAGATTTAATAACCCAAATATCTACCATCCATTAAAATTATGCTGATAGGCATGTATTCCTTTTTTTTTCTCATTACTACTAATCTAGAATAAAATGTAGGTTTTAAGAAAGTATTTCTGAAAATAACCCAAAACAGAAAGAATACCTTTCAATACTTCTGAAACTAAAAAGTGTTTGTTAGTCATTATTTCATAGCCAAGAAGAACATACGTTCAAAATAGTTCAAAGAAAGAAATGACAGATAATGCTGACTCTCATGAGGCTTTACAAGAAAAACAGCAAAAGCCTTCCTGTTTGTGTGGCATTATATCAATATTTAGTATAATTTAGTGTGACACAAATACAGATCTTCATATTTTCCTTTTCTGAAAAGCCTCTATATTGTTTAAATAGCATGTTGAATTAGACTGTACAACTCTCTAAATCAGCTAAGTGGTTCCACAATGGTGCCGCTGAATCTCGCCTGCCATGCAAGTGCCAACTCAGCGTGATTTCTGAATAGTTGGTAAATGAAGCGTCAAAATTCTGGAGTTTAAAGTGAAAGCACTTTCTTAACAAAAATCATCTTAGAATTCCACGTCTGTTACAATAAGAATTTTATGGGAGAGACTTTGACATTTTAAAGAGAAAGGGCAAATCATTCATTCATTCATTCATAAAAGATAATTGAATACTTTGTTAGTGGTAACACTCTGCTTCCTGTTGTGGTAAATATAAAAGAAGAATATACCAAAAAAGGGATCAGATTTATTTATTTACTTACTTTAGTGGGTTGGGGGGAGAATTTCAAACAGACGCCCCGCCGAGTGTGACACCTGATGCTGGGCTTGATCCCAGGACAATGTGATCATGACCTGAGCCCAAATCAAGAGTTAGATGCTTAACCAGCTGAGCTACTCCGTTGCCCCCAGACCCTTCTTCTTAATGATGTTTTAAAAATAACCAGATAGCACAAGAAGATGAATAGCACCTCTTCTGATGGCAAGCACTTGGAGGAAGTTCTAAGATTCCATCTATCTAGAAAGAGAGTGATCTGATCAATTCATTCATACAAAGACTTCTGTGATGAGTAGTTTTATTTTGAAAAAATGGAAAGAAATCATTAAATCATGATAATAAATCTCTACTGACAAAAGAACTGGGGTCAGGGACTCAGAAATGGAGACAGAGTCTGACCTGTATGCTCCCAAAGTTCCGAACCATGACTCTTCCATAGCAATCAGAAGCTAGCTGTGAAGGGGTTGGATCACAACAGGGGAGAATCAGGATGCTGCCTGCTATCACAACGTAACAAATGGAACTCACAGAGGGGGAAAAATGTAGCTGTCTGAATCATGACAGAAAATAAAATATAATACATAAATCCACAGTGAATGATGAAATATGCCATAGTACTTTGTCTTTTGTGAAAGTGTAAACATGCAAATCTTTCATCTAGAGGGAAACCAGAGGGGAAAAAAAAAAGATAAACTGTCAGCATCTCCTCTTGAAGGGAATTTTCCACTGCCACATCAACCTATACCTTCCCAATCATAATACCTCTACCTGTCCTCACTCGAAGTATCTGTGTGCACGGTGTCCAGAGTGTGTGATAAATTGTGTATCGTATACTTAAATCCCACTGATGCCACTATTCAACCTCTGAATCCACAGATAACATCTGATTAAGTGCCTCCTTGGACCAAATAGGGAAGGGACAATTATTTGTGCCCAATAATACATGTTCAGTAGCGCTTACTATAAATGAATTAATTTGATCCACAATTACATATATTTCAGGCAATGTGCTAGAAAATTGAACGATGAATATGACAATATTACTCTGTTCTTTGATATTTTCAAATTCTAGCTGAGGATAGATACAATAAGAAAAAATTATGCAACAGACACGAGAAATACTTAGTAAGCACGTTCAGAGCAGAAGAAATGATAAATTTGTTTAGAGAAGTCAGAAACATTTAACAGAGGAGGTGATTTTTAAGAAAACTCTTAGAGGATAAAAAGAATAATTTAATGTGTACTATATTTTTGTAGTAATTTAGATGGGTTTGAGTGTTTCATGAAAGTATTCTTTCTGCCAACTAGATTATTTATGCTCAGAAACGATATTATTTTTCTTTTGAAACAGTAGCAATAGCTAACATATATTTGGCATTTGCCATTAACACTTGGAGTTTCTATTTCTGTGAATAGAATAGTAGACCTGTGATATGTACTACTTGTAATTTCAATGAAGTGCAAATTTGAATCACAGCTTTCTGAAATGGGTGTGTGGGCATGACTAATGTAGTTAATGGGTGAGCCTGGCAACCTCCCACACCTGACATAAGATTTGTTGAACTTTAGTATCTGTGACATCAACAATAATTTGTGCCATGCAAGAAAAATCAATTTCATCTAGCTATACCGATAATATAATTAGGTATTAGTAGTACATATTTCATTTTAGAAGTGAAGTTTACCTTAATAACTTTGTAATTTCTGTACTGTACTATTGAATCAGTTAAACATTTGAAGTCTCTCCTGAACAAATTCAGTTATATTTTGATGTGTTTTATAGGGAATATTACATATTAAAATACCATTGGCAAGTTTCAGAGGTCACAATAGTCTGTATTATTTTCTTGAACAATGTCAAGTTTTTTGTACTTCCCAAGAATAAGAAATCAATGTATTCTGCTAAATGGGCAAGATGAGAGCAGAAATACTTTCACATGAATCATTCTTTTCTAAGGAATCCTCAATCCTCATAAATGAACTAATTGCGATACCTAGTAAGAACTATATGGGCATAACCATATATATGTATATGTGCTAAGTGGCAAAGTAGTTGTAAATAATGACAAACTGCACATTTGGGGATTTTAATCCTTAGATATCAGTCGGGGCTAATTTGTAAAATGTTTCAAAGACTCTTGATTCACTTAGTAACAGTTAGTACTTCACTAACCATAAGACAGCACTCTCAAATGTATCTATTATGTAAATACTAAAAGGAGTTTCCATTTGCAATTATTTCATGACGATGACTAAGGATTTTGACCCTTAGTATTTAATTTGAGTTATCAAAATTCACTGCTATTGAGGTGCCTGGGTGGCTCAATCATTAAGCACCTGCCTTTAGCTTAGGTCATGATCCTGGAGACCCGGGATCCAGTCCCCCATCAAGCTCCCTGCTCAGCAGGAAGCCTGCTTCTCCCTCTCTCACTGCCCCCTGCTTGTGTTCCTCCTCTAGCTGTGTTTCTCTCTGTCAAATAAATAAGTAAAATATTCACAAAATTTCACTGCTATTATGCATGTTGCTATAATTTAACTTCACAAAAATATTTAAAATCGTTAAAAGACACTTGTTATTTATTTTATTTTTTTAAAAGACACTTGTTATTTTGTTCTAAAACATTTGTTTTCTTCTTAAATATGGCCAAATAATTATGCCACTAGGATATCTACAAATATAATCCTGAGCAGAGAGTAAACAGATATCCTTAAATGAATGCTGGAAGTCGTCCCTGATAGGACACTTGTGAGCGGGGTTATTGTAATTGTGTTCTGTACTTTTAATGTCAGAATATGTTGCAAAGTCAAAAAATACTAAATTATCTGATTTTTTTATTTAAACCTAAAATTTTAAGAATGAATGTTCTCTCCTTAAATAGTATTTTAAATATTTCCGAGAGCTTTGTCTGCTAGAGTGACAAGCCTTCAGTTCCTGCGGTTCACTATTATCCCATGAGTGCTCTCTTTCCAATCAGAACAACTTTGTATCTTTCTGTAGCAGAATGTTCTACTAGATTGGGAAGAAGAGTAGGCTTATTTTTGGTTTGTCTTGGGATTTAAAAAAAAATTAGACATCAAATTTCAATTGTTCCTATTTTACACACACACACACACACACACATACATACACACACACACACATACTGCTGGACTTTTGAAGCACTTCATGGATAAGGTTAATTCTACTGTGTTTATTAGATACCAAATTAGGTATTTCAATATTCTTCCCTTCTCCCTCTTTTGCTGATCACATGAAAAAGTTAATTTCTTAGCCCTCTGAAGCTGTACAAGGCTGTATTTCCCTTTATTTTGCCCTTAATTTTAAAAGGACTATGGTAGGGACACCTGGGTGGCTCAGTTGGTTAAGTGACTGCCTTCTGCTCAGTTTATGATCCCGGAGACCCGGGATTGAGCCGCACATCGGACTCCCTACTCAGTGGGAAGCCTGCTTCTCCCTCTCTTACTCCCCTTGCTTGTGTTCCCTCTCTAGCTGTGTTTCTCTCTGTCAAATAAATAAAATCTTAAAAAAAAAAAAGTCCTATGGTAATCAGATCAAAATTCCTTGTAACCCATACAGGCTGACTCTGTGGGTTTCTCAACAATAAGAAGTCATTCTGTTTTATTTTAACCAAAATTTTCAGAAAGAGAAACTCTAAGTGGTAAACTAGCTGTTAACAATGGCAAACTTGCTTATTTGGGGTTTTAATCCTTACATGTCAATGATACATAACTAATCTGATGTATAATCACTGATGATATTTCAATGATATGTAACTACGGAGCAACCTGCTCCCTTCGGTCTACTGGGACATGAATAAAAATAATATGTATGTCCTATATTACATATTACAATATGTATTTAATATATGACAAAGACAGATATGCTACATAAGACATAGAGAACTCCGATCTAAAAGCTATAACTGTGGGAAGGTTTGAATTAATCTTGTTTTTATTTCCCAGCTGGCCAGGTGGAAAAGGACACTAATTTTACATTCGAGTCCAAGGAGACCATGAACTGTGATGGAGTGTTCCTTACATTTAAAATCGGAAAACAAACTTCGGTTCCACTTCTGCCATTTGATAACTGTGTAACATTGGCAGTACTCGGCTTCTTCGAGCCTCCAATTTTGGTTCTACAAATTGAGGATAAAAATTCTTCAAATCAGCAGTATAGCATTAAATGATTAAGGGGGTGGATGTGAGAGTCAGCCTCTCTGAATTTGATTTCTGGCTCTGCCCTACACTAACTGTGTGAGGTCAAGCAAATTACCTCATTTTTCTGTGCCTTGGTTTTCATCATCCATAAAATGAAGATAGTACTACCAATAATAACTTACTTCTTAATATCATTGTGAGGATAAAATGAGTGAGCATATATAGCATAGTGTCTGTGACATAGTAAGTCCTTCGTGAATATTATATTTTTAAAGATTTATTTATTTATTTGAGAGAGAGAACACAAAGAGAGGGAGGGGCAAAGGAAGAGGGAGAGAAGCAGATCCAACTGAATGCGGAACCCATGTGGGGCTTGATCTCAAGACCCTGAGATCAAGACCTTAACCAAAACCAAGAGTTGGACCCTTAACTGGCTGAGCCAACCAGGTCCCCCCTTATTATTATTAAAATTTTATTTATTTATTTGACAGAGAGACACACAGCTAGAGAGGGAACACAAGCAGGGAGACTGAAAGAGGGAGAAGCAGGCCTCCTACCGAGCAGGAAGCTCATTGTGGGGCTCAATACTGGGATTCTGGGATCATGACCTGAGCTGAAGTCAGACGCTTAGTGACTGAGCCACAGAGGCATCCCTATTTTTATTTTTAATATTATTTTTGTTCAGAGAGTTGTTATAACAATCTTGTTAAGAAAAAATTTTAAAATCAGAGCATGACAGAAACTTAAAGTAGTAGTACATAACCAAGTAAATTTGACATAGCTATTTTGTGTCTATTATTAAGAATCACTGATTGGGTTTATTTATATAATTACACATACTAATCCCCTAGCAATTTGTTGCATTTTCCATTTAAATTTTCACTTAACCCCAAAGAGTTAAGATAGCTATTCAAAGCACCAAAGCTCTGATTTTGGCAACAGTTTTCAAAACTTATTATTAATTCACAAAAGTTGGCATTAGACCATGAACTTCTTCAGAAATAATTACAAAGCAGGAGCATTCAGCTGCCTCAAAAATAAATTCAGCTTTCTTCCTAAAGGAGGAGGACTTTAAAATAAAATACTTTTCTTTTATCTTTAAATTGATTTGGAGACATTATAAATTCTGTTTTTTAAGAATCAATCAAACATAATCTCAATTAACTGTACATAGAAATTCCAATAAATGGGGATACGCTTTAAAAAATTACCATGTTGGTCACCACAAAAAAAGAACCTCCACAGAATTAGATATGTCCTTGCACAATATTATAGGTTTAAATATACAATTCAGATTCCAGAGCTATTATTATGGTCTCAAAGTCTGAGACTGAAACTGAAAGATGCACTTCAGCTGCAAATATGTAGCAATTATCATGAAATGAACTTCATTTCACATTTCTGCTAATCACCATGGTAACCTGCATTCAATGGATTCTTTCTGGGAAATATTCCAGACTCTATCAGACATTTTTAGTTTGGAAGGTTAGAATATCTTTACCCACTTGGTTGCTTATATTGTTCTTAGTAACATATAATGTCATTATAAAAAGGATGTTCTAGAATATTGAAAATGATAATTCCACTTTAGGAGCATGTAATAATAAGATTCTTAGGTTATAAAAGCAAGAATAATAATTAACTAATAATATTTACTGATAGTACTTCATAAATATGTTAATGGATCCATGAACTTAAAATTTCATATAGCATCTTAAATTATCTAAATTCAACATATATTTTGATTGTTGATAAAATGTACAAATTCACTTATACACTCTTAATTTTGGTTAATATTATATTGATTTCTATAGGTAAAATGATAAGAATTTCCCATTCTGCCATAGGAAATATGTTTTTATGGCAATTAAATGTTTAAAATGTATATTATTTTAGCATACATTTAAAAGAATGATGAGTGTTGGCATTGCAACAGTATCAGCATTCTTAGGCCTATGTATGTAGCTTGTGAGATAACCAACATGTCAGACTCAGAGAACAAGAACCTCAAGGTATGGACAGAATGCACATTGAACATTTTCCAAAATGTAGATAAATAGTAGAAAATACATGCTTGGATACCAGGTTGGGTAATGATACTTTAAGTGGCCACCCAGCAAATTGATGGTGACCAATCCATGATGGGACAAAGCACTTGTGCAAGCACTTTACCTCTACAAGGAAGTATCACTATGGAAGGAAAAAATGTCAGCTGAACTAAACCTGTGCTTACTGATATAGCAGATTTATATTTGGCACAAGCCGTTTACTTCATTATAGTCTAGAAATAGCTTCTAGACTGACACTGGAGGAAGACATGCTCACTGAACAAATGCTTCAGAGGCATCAAGGAATATGAAAACTGAGAAATGACCTCTGAATTGTAAATAAAAATTTAATTAGGGGATTTGGTTTTTGTTTCCACATGTAAAGATTTTAGAAGTCATCAGTTCTGCCTTTATAACAACAACAAAAACAAAATCCAGACATACTGCAGTCGACTTTTCTGGGACCCATCAAGGAACTGAGGTTACGGGGCACCACCAAAATAGCTGGAGAGGCAGGTAAGCCCAGAGAATCACAGCTAGAAGCTAGTTATCTTAACAAGAGGTTGCTAGAGCTATAAATGGGCAGAAACACTGAAATGGTAATATTGACAAACTGTTTGAAGCTGAGTATGGATTAGTGTGAGAGCAAGAAACTCCTGGAGCCCCGGTCTTAGGGGAGGTCTTCATATTTCATGGGCATTAATCCTCCCAAATCCTCCGAGTTGTTTACAGTAAAGAGCAGAGGAAGATCCCTTTAGTTCTGACAGAGGTGGAGGAAGCATAGATATTGTGAAATACATCCATAGTTTTCTCTATAACAAAGCTCTGCTCACCAGAGGGAATGACTTTACTGGAGCCTTCTTTTAACAGGAGCCATGAGAAAAGGGAATGCTTCTTATTCCAGCCCTGTGTAGCTTTCCAGTCCTGCCAAAAAGAAGGGAGCAATACAAAAAGAAACATTTGTGATGGTCACTGGCCAAAGACACAGACTCACTTAAAAGACTGAGACTTGATTAGAAGATTGTTGAACACTTCTTCCTCCATGCCTTGCCCTCACACCAATAGGTTCCTGTAGAATAACAGTGGAGTACAGCTGAAAAAGTTGCAAGACCCAGCCTGTGTCTAGGAATATTTAGGGAAACCCAAAGTCAAGAGGGCAAGTTATGGGCTGAAGCACAGCCTCACAAATTTATATGTTGAAGTTATAATCCTAGTACCTTAGAATGTAACTTATTCGAAGATAGGACTTTTAAAGAAGTGAGATAAAATGAGATCATACATATAAACTCTAATCCAGGATTACTCCTATCCTTAAACAAGAGATTAGACAGGTACACACAAAGGGAAGATCACATGTAGACCCTGGAGGAAGACCGTCGTCAATAAGCCAAAGAGAGAGGGCTGAGAAAAAACCAACCCAGGAGACAGAATTTTAGGAAGATAAATGTCATCTTTGTCATATCACAGAGTCCCAATTCTAATGAGCCTCCTTCTAGGCTTTCCTTACTGATTATTTTCTCAAACGCTGTGCAAGTATCACAATTTTAAATTGCTAAAGGATTATAATTAGCCTTGTCATTGGCATAAGGAGACCAGTCTCTTCCATACCACTATTATTTTCCAAATTTATTTTTAGCTTTTCACTCTTACATGTGAAAAAAAAATTTTTTTAAAGATTTTATTTATTTGACAGAGAGAAACACAGCCAGAGAGGGAACACAAGCAGGGGGAGTGAGAGAGGGAGAAGCAGGCTTCCTACCGAGCAAGAGCCCGATGTGGGACTCGATCCCCGGTCTCCGGAATCATGACCTGAGCCTAAGGTAGTCGCTTTACCAACTGAGCCACCCAGGCGCCTGTGAAATTTAACGTTATTTTGTCAACTTCCATGGAGAGCTCTGTTTGTATGTTTAGTGATATTTACCTAGAAAAGAAATTTGGGGAGAATTAACAACATTGAAAAAATAACCTCTTCCAGTCTATGAATGTAAGATAATTCTCTGTTTTTTTGTAGCTCTTCTTCAGAGTTTTGAAATAAGGTTTTATAAGTTTATTTGATGAAGTCTTGCACATTTTTATTGGATAAAATCCTAGATTTCTTACAGTTTTTGATGCAATTGTCAATAGGGACTTTTCAAAAATTGCATTTTTTCTTTGTTGTTAGTTTACTGAAATTCAACTTTTTTTAATACATTGATTTTATAGACTAAAAGTCTCTTCTTCTTTTCTTTACCCTGTCAGTTAAAATTTATTAAACATTTTTTAAGGTCGGGGGGAGGCAGAGGGAGAGAGAGAGAGAGAGAGAGAGAGAGAGAGAGAGAGAGAGAATCCCAAGCAGGCTCCATATCCAGCATGGAGCCTGACACAGGGCTTGATCTCACAACCCTGAGATCATGACCTGATCCAAAATCAAGAGTTGGACACTTAACTGACTGAGCCACCCAGGGGCCCTAAAATTAAACATTTTTAATTGTAATGTAGGCATGGCGCTGGGTGCTTTAGGGCTATAGAGATAAAACAGGCATACACTGACAGGAAGTTTACAACATATTCAGAAACAATCTTACTTGAATTTGTATTATTCTTGTTACTTCCATAATTCTCTGTTCTAAGTCATTACTGAAAAACTGTAATTATTCATATGTTATTTTATCTTATTATATAATCGAATCTGTTAGTCTTATTTGTTAACTTTTCTGAGTAAAAAGACCTTATTTTTACCAGTCTAGGCTTGATTAGCTGAAGAAGTGGATTTGAACAATTGTTAAGAAACTATTCATAGGGGTGTCTGGGTGGCTCAGTCATTAAGCGTCTGCTTTTAGCTCAGGTCATGATCCCAGGGTTCTGGGATTGAGCCCCACATCAGGCTCCCCACTCGGCAGGAAGCCTGCTTCTCCCTTTCACTCCCTCTGCTTGTGTCCCCTCTCTCACTTTGACTCTCTCTGTCAAATAAATAAATAAAATCTAAAAAAAGAGAAACTATTAATAGATCAAGAAAATGCGATTATCTCAATAAAAGATGAGAGCTGCGTGAATTATTTGTGGTTGTGTGTATGGATTTTGGCCGAGCCACCTGCAAACGAGGCTTCTGCAAAGCCCTTTTGAAACCACTTGTACATTTGTTTCCACCAACAAGGCTACCAGGGTTAAAGTTTGTAGTCTTAGAATTATAGCCAAAGCCAATAAGCCTACTATGAACCCATGATGTGACCTCGTTAATCATTTCCAAATGTTTAAATAATTCTGGCTTTGAATTTTTCATTATACTGTGTCAGTTAAGTGCACAGAATTTGAGTTCGACTTTGGTTTTCATTTCACCTCTGTAACTTCTGCTGGTTGTAAAACTTACATTTTTGCATGTTTTTAGCAACTTCTTTATGGTTTTTATGTTTGAAGGTCAAGTTGGAAAGATATAAAAATCCTTGATTGTCATTTTTTCTCATCTGTGTATCATATTTATGTTGTATTATTTTATTCTGGTATGACTTCTTGTAAAGAAATATAATGTTAACCTGGTTTTCTTGCCTATACTTAGGACTTAGTCTTCTTACCTCCAACCCAAGTAATTATTTCTTTATTTTCAATTTAAAAAATACCTTATCAGTTGATTTTTCTAAGTTTATTTTACTAGGTACAATTGAATTAAATCATTATGGTGATCTTGCATTCTGTAAGGCTTTAATGGAGAAAATGTTGTAACTGTACTTGAGGACATTGAAAGATACATAGATAACTTCAGAGTTACACTGTGGACTTGAGCAGAAACACTTAATGTTGTAAAGCCAAAACTAAGCTACGCATTCAACGTAATCATATATGCATACATTATTTTTTTAGAAATTTAAATCCATAACTGCCAAGAAAAATTTTATTAGGAGGAAAATTTCCCTTTGCATATATTCAAATACATTATAAAGTTATAATAAGTAAAACAATGTTTTCACAAGAGGAATAAACAAACATTCAATGTAACACAATAAATACAGATAAAAATAAAGACAAAGCAGAAACTTTTATATGTAGAGATTTGATGATAAAATTGGTGTCTAAGAGTAGCAGATAATAAAAGTGGCTTTTTGATAAATAAGCAAAAGACAATATAAGGAAATGTTGCCTCCAATAAAAAATATGTAAAAATATAAAGAAGATTAATGCACTTGAATACATTTGAAATAAAAGAATATGACAGAGGTCACTGTAGAATAGGTGAAAAGACAAATGATAGGTAGATAGGGATAATATATTTTAATATAAAAAGGGACTAGGAAGGGAGTAGTACCCAATTATAGATATAAAATTTCTAATAGATGTGAAAAAATGGTAAAAAAATGGACTAATGAGCAAGTTACAGAACAAGAATTAGATAAAATTCATTATAAAATGATAATGATACCATTTTTCATCCTTTCGATTGACAAAGGTAAGGAAGTTTTATAATATCAAGTACCAGTAAGGATATCTAGAAAAAGGAATTCATACTCCGGGTGGGTATGAAGTGGTTCAACCACCTTGAAGTGAAGTACTTTCTAAAGTTTAATTTTGCATTTCTTAAGAGCTCACAATTTTACTTTTTAAGGAAACACAACACACATATATGCCATGAACATGGTTTTTTTATTTAGTGATTTTAACAGGGAAAATTTAAACAGAGACAAGTTATATCTCTTAATCATGGGATATCAAGTAAACTGAAATGGCTACAGTATTTAAGATAATAAAGTACATTTACTTCTTTTTTAAAGATTTATTTATTTGAGAGAGAGAGAGAGCTGGGGGAGGGGTGGAAGGAGAGAAAAAGAAAGAATCCTCAAGCAGACTCCCCTCTGAGTGTGAAACCCAACACAGGGCTTGACCCCAGAATCCAAAGTCATGACCTGAGCCCAAACTGAGTCAGCTACTTAACTCACTGAGCCACTCAGGTGTAGAAAGATACAGTTAATTCTTGAGTGAGGCAGGGGTTGGAGGTGTCAACCTCCTACCCTGCCACACTGTCAAATATCGATGTATAACTTTCGACTCCCCCAAAACTTAACTACTGATAACCTACTGTTGACCGGAAGCCTTACTAATAACACAGAGTCCATTGATACATTTTTTGTATGTTATATATATTATATACTGTATTCTTACAATAAAGTAAGCTAGATAAAAAATGTTATGAAAAAACAATAAGGAAGAGAAAATACATTTATAGTACTCTATTTAAGAAAAAAAATCCACATATAAGTGGACCTGTGCTGTTCAAACCTATGTTGTTCAAGAGTCAACTCTGTGTAATAACTAATAATTTTAAGTGCTTTCTATTGATAAGACTCCATCATAAGCTCTTTAAACAACGTAACATATGCAATTCTTAAAACCCCTGTGAGATTGAGATTATTCCAATTTTATAGGTGTAGAAAGTGAAGGGAAGAAAAGCTAAATAACTCAACCAAGATCATGGATAAGAATAACCAGAGTCAAAATTTTTACTGACCCAGTCTAGTTTCTAGAGCAGTTTTTAATCATGACTACTGTAGGTGTTCATTTCCTAAGGCTGCCCAAATAAAATACCACAAACCAAGTGACTTAAAATGATAGAAACTTATTCTCTCACAGTTCTAAAGTCTTAGAAGCTAAGTTCTAAAATCTTAGAATCAAAATGTCGCCAGGGCCATCCTTCCTCCAAAGGTTCTAGAGAATACTTCCATGCCCCTTTTTACCTTCTGGTGGTTGTTGGCAATCCTTGGAATCCTTGGTTTGTAGATGAATTTCTCCACTTTCTGTCTCTGTATTTGTATAGCTGTCTTCCCTGTGTGTGTGTCTCCTGTGCCCCAATTTTTCTCTTGTTACAGGGATCCTAGTCTTCAATTTCAGATCTACCTTAGTCCAGCTTTAAGCTGATTACACATATGTAAAGACCTTATTTTCAATTAAGGTCACATTCACAGGTTCTGGTTTAACATGAATTTGGGTGGGGACATTATTCAATCCAGTAAATCATGCTGTAAAGTTCTCCTAGACCTACCTACTGCAGAGCAACACATGGAAGTTGACATGTAATGTGTACAGTTACTCTATTGATACTGATGTCTTCTTTGAGGTGCCCCCATAGAAGGATCTTATGTATATTTTCTATGGATATACAAGTATAAATACACAGAAAAAAATACTGAAAAGAAGCCAATAACTTAACTGGAGAGAATGGATGTTAGGTCACCAGGGGAGCTTCCAGAATTGTGCAGAAACCACATAAAAGATATTTCTCTACCAAATACTGATTTAAACCCTTAGACTGGAATTAGAACTACTTATTTTAAGTCAATGGTTATACATATTTGAAAAGATTGGTGAAGATGAGTTGGACTACTTCAGTAACACTTATAATTTATAATGACATTGAAAGCATACTTTGAAATATTTAAAATAATTTTGGTTTTAATTAGATAGCCACAAAGGCCATGACTCTGGATTTCTCAAAGAATAACATCTGTTTCTGGCTATAGAACCCAGGGATGCTGGTGAACATGCTTATGTGATGGTTCCAAGCATGTTTTTCCAGCTTTCTAAGACTAGATATAGATTCCATAAGCTCGGTAGAGCAAGAGGTTAGCCATATATTTCTGTGCAGAAGGGCTGCCTACAAACCAAACCACCATGAGAAGTCCTCCTTTGAGACCTAAGATGACACAGAAATGTGCACAGACTGGATAAGAAAAGGACAGTGTAGTTGATATCAGTGTGGACCAATGACCAGAGAACAGATGACAGGTAAGAATTTCTTGGAAAAAAGCTTCATGAAAGAAGACTGTTCAGAAACAGATGGATCCTAGTTGTTCCTTGAAATTAGATGAACACTTTGTTCCTCCCAACACCAGGCCATCCACCTGGTTTACATATTACCCTCCAACAAGGGTATTGAAAAAAACATAACTGCATATTCAGCCATCTTGGGAAGACTCCTCTCACAATGTATAAGTTATCAAATCATCACAATGTGCGGTTAAATATCTTATACTTTTATGGGCCAATTATACCTTAATAAATCTGAAAATTTACAATAATTAATTATAATTAATATTATTAATTATATTAACATCAATGTTTGGCATAATATATAATAGATATAAAATATCAAATATTTTATGATATAAAATAATAAATATTATTTGTAATTATTATGATGAATATTCTCTGCCCAGTGGGGGAAAAATTAAATTGACTGAGATTAAGTTTATGACAATTGAGGTGGAATGGTAGATAAAAAATGGTAGAAAAAAAAGTTTTTTCATAAGACAACATCAAATAAAGACAGCTCATTTGAAAAAGTATGCATACCATGACCACTTCAAGTATTTAGGCTCAAAAATAGTTTTTTTTCCACTTGGTAGATAGTTGTACAAAATAGAAATTTAAGAATAAAACAAAACTAGATCTTTTTTTTTTGTATATTCAAGTGTACTGCCTGAGATTTATATCTCTAACCTGATGACAAGGTTATGACAGTGGAGAACTCAGGGACTGAGGAGAAAAACGATGGAAACAAAAACTTTCTCTGAAATATTTTTTTTGGACTAATTTATGTTGACAAAGAGAATGCAGTACTTACATAATTAAAATTATGTTATGATTCTTAAATTTTCTTGCTTATTTGTCTCTAGGTTCATGTGGAAATTTAAATATACATTATAACCTTTGGTGGCGCCTGGGTGGCTCAGTTGGTTAAGCGACTGCCTTCGGCTCAGGTCATGATCCCGGAGACCCAGGATCGAGCCCCACATCGGGCTTCCTGCTCAGCGGGAAGCCTGCTTCTCCCTCTCTCACTCCCCCTGCTTGTGTTCCCTCTCTGGCTGTGTTTCTCTCTGTCAAATAAATAAAATCTTAAAAAAAAAATATATATATATATATATATACATTATAACCTTTTAGGTAAATAGTGATTTTACTAATTTAAACCTCTGCCTTTTGACAAACCATATAAAACTGGCAATATGAAATGTGTACTATAGAGCACATGTCATCATGAGTAAAGACCTTTTCATTTTCGCTCCTTCTCCTTTATCCTATTGGAGAGCCTATATATAAGTAAAATTGGTAACAACATTCTTCAACAAATATCTTTGGGGAGAGCCTGGGTGACTCAGTCGGTTAAGTGTTGCCTTTGGCTCAAGTCATGATCCTAGGATCCTGGGATTGAGCTCCGAATCGGGCTGCCTGCTGGGCAGTGAGTCTGTTTCTCCCTCTTCCTCTGCCTCTCCACCTACTTGTTCTCTCTCCTTCCCTCTCAAATAAATAAAATATTTAAAAAAAAAATCTTTGGGGACTGACTGTATGTCAGGCATCATCCCAGGCACTGAAGACAGATAGAGCTACAAAGAAAATAAAGTCCCAGTCACTTAAGTGTCTGCTTTTGGCTCAGGTCATGATCCCAGGGTCCCATGATCCCTGGGTCCCTGTATCATGCTCCCTGTTTCTCCCTCTGCCCCTCTCCATTTTGTTCCCTCTCTCTCAGTCAAATAAATAAATAAAATCTAAAAAAAAAAAGAAAAAAAAAAGAAAAGAAAATCCCTGTATGGGTGGAACTTACCCTTTAGTGGGGGAAATTCAGACAATAAACAGACACAGCTAGGAAGAGGTCTGAATAAAAATTACAGAAAAGATATGAAGAAAGGGAAGGGTAACTGGAAGTGTCATTTTATGCAACCTGATGAGACTTTCTAGTCAGGAGACATTTGAACAGAACCCTAAAAGAAATGAGTAAATATGGTAGCTAGGGGGAGCTCCTTAGGGAGCCCCTAGATGATCCTCACCTCCTAGTATTTACACATACCTTTTAAAACTGGATACCAGTGATCTAATGACATACACTGGTTCCGAACTGATCTTTGTGACCAATAGTGTGTGGCAGAAGCCATCACGGGGACATTCCAGGATAAGTCATAAACAGCAATGTGGATTTTACTTCACCCTCAGTCTCTCTTATTCTGAAGAATTCAGCTGCTGGGTTGAGGATAGTCAAGGTGCTCAGGGGAGAGGCTTGTGTCAGAAAACACGGAGGCCTCCCTCAGAGTCACCTTGCCAGGCATGTGGCACCAACCTAACAAATAACTCCAGTTCCATCGAAGTGGGCGATAACTGCAGTACTGGCCAACGTGTTGAATTGTAACCAGAGCAGGCCTGGTTCAGAGGCTTGAACCAGAACCACCTCATGAAGTGACTTCTGAATTCCCGATCCACAGAGATAATGTGAGATAATAAACATTTGTTTCTTTAAGTCACTACTTTATGGGGCAATATGTTATCAAGCAATGGATAACTAATATAGCGTGCTTTCTGGGGGAAAACACTCTGGAAAGAAAAAGCAGTTCCTGTAAAGGTCTTGAAGCAAGAGTCTGCATAACTTCCAGAAATAGCAAGGATAATCATATAGTTGCAGCTGAGTAGGGAATGACATCGGAGAGATGACTATCTAGGTCTTATAGGCTATGGCAAAGATTTTGACCTTTACTTGAATGAGGTGGAAAACCTCTGGAAGATTTTCAGGAAAGTAGGGACATGATTCCATTTGTGACATTCCATTTGTGACAGTGGTTTCTGTATGGATGACAGAAAGAACTATAGTGGGGGTGGGTAGAAAGAGGAAATCCTGTTGGAGGTAGTGTAAGCTGAGAGACTATTACAGGTGGTCTAAGCATGCAATGAAGATCGCAGGCTTGTTTCTTCTTATCTGGTGGGTTTTAAGTCCACAGTTTATTTTTGGATTCCATATATTAATTGACCTTAGCCATTTTTTTTTTCTTAAGTTAGTTCATTACTTTGAGTTTGCAATCAGACAAACAATAGTATAGGTGTAATGAAATTTACATTTTTTAAAATAAGCCATTATATGGGTGAAATTTAATTTTGGAAAGAGATTAGTAATAATTTCTAGAAAGAAACATCATAGATGCTGGAGTTCTTAAACACAAGCTAACATTTAAATTGGAAATGAATTAACAGTCAATGATAAATTTTACTTTTGAATTTAAGCAATAGACATGTAAAATATTATTTTTATTCTGGGATTGCTATTTTATGTGTCCATGTCAATTCTACTAGTTGATGTTTACATTGTTTGCTTTTACAGTTTGACTTCCTTTTTTCATTTGACTTGAAACAAAATAGTATATAATTAATTTTTAATTTCTGACAGATCAAACCACATCATTCAATATTTTTATAGGTCAAAATTCATAGAAGTATTCTTTTTTAAGTAATGAATTGAGAGTTAATTAATGGAGTGACAGAAATAAAAAGTTATTGTTTATTAAAATATTAACAGACATAAAAATTAAGAAAAAAAACTTTATTTGAATAAAAATCTTGATTTGTTGGTCAAAACCTATACTTAACTTGCTTATTAATTTTCTACAAGCTACATTCCTTGTGTGTTTAAGGACCTTTGACTTTTTAGGAGTATTATTAATGTGTACTTAAAATATCCTCTTGTACCTTGCTGACATTTACTTTATATCCAGCTGAATTTACTGATGATAAAATATTTAGTAGACAATTTGGCAACCATAAATTTTGAAAGGCCAGAGAAAGTCCAGAGTTTTTCAGTGGGATTAAATCTAGTAGGACAGAAATTTGAATTATGAAACTGTTTGAATTAAGCTTTGTGACTAAAAGACTATTATATTCATGCTACAGAAGACTGTTCTTTCCTCTCTCACATATGTGTGCGTGTGTGTATGTGTGTGTGTGTGTGTGCGTTTTTAGTCTGTAATTCAGGTAAAGCTAATAAGCTTTCCATCTCTGTGGATTTGTGAATTCTGGAAATTTCATATAAATGGAATTATAAAATACACATAAAAATATATTAATTATATATAATTACATTATACATTTAATATATTTATATTGTATAAAGTATATTTATGTAATATAGCATATAACATAATTATATATAATATATAATTGTATTATATAATATATAATTACATTATATATTATATAGATAACATAGGCAATTATATAAAGACTGAAAAATATTTCTCAAGTAGACATTTTAATAAAGAAAAGATCTTTACCCATGAAGAGAGAGCGATACTTTTTAATAAGAGTTTTTGATTTTTGTTTTATTTTTTTTTCAATTTTTGTTGTTACATATGTTAGTGAGTATGATGGGTAAACCAGCTAAAGAACATAATCAGGAAGGGTTTCACATTGGAAATACAAACCACTCTATTGTATATAAACAAGATGTTATTAAATACAAGGGTTTAAATGCTTTGCAAAATTAGATGGGGTAAACCAGCAGTTTCTAGGCTGGGGGTCTTGAAATGACTCCCAGAGTAACACAAAAATGATCCACTAGGGCGTGATCAATCCTGTGTGATGTCACCACCAGTTGTACCAGTCTGGATCAGAGGTTGGGATCACCCTCACAAGGAGTGTCTAAACACAAGGGAATTAGAGAATGGTGCATCTAACTTGTAGAATTTGAGGTACTTGTAAGTTTGGGAAATGTAACGTTTAGCTTCCAACCTCTTAAAGTAGAAGTGGGTAAAATAAAGGTTGAGAAAGCCAACTGAAGTATCTACCATTGCAGATTAAAAATTACAATTACAATTACAGGACTAATTACAAAGAATACCACAAGAAATTCTCAAAGTTACTTTAAATTGAAGACAAGGGAAAATCTGGAGATTTAATTCTGATATATAGTAAGTGGTATACGTAGGAGGTCAATAATATATTTTAGGAATAATTTAATTAGTTTATGCGTTGTTAGGGAATAGAGGAGTAAAATGTCATGGATAGCTCATTTTTAAGTTCAATTTTAATTTTGATTATTTTTAAAAAATCCTATGTTTTTTGAGGCACAGAAGTGAGCTACTTTAAAAGTGTTAAGTACATTAAGACATTATATCAAGTGAATATATATAAATTGTGAAAATGGCATCACAAAGTAAAGTAGAATTTTTGATTAAAATGTGCACACCACAAATTGATGGACTTTCTTCAAGATGTTCAGAAAATAAAGAATGTTTGAAAAATAAAATTAAGAAAAATCTGAACATGCATAAAATAAAATCTTTGGTAATTTCATTGCCATTTTGGTATATTTTTCAGTTATTTTTTCTAAGTATTTAAAAAATTATAGAATATCTTGTATTACCATTTTGTATCCTGTATTTTTTACATAGCAACATATTTAAGCATTTTTGTAGTATCAGCTTATACAAAATCAACAAATTAAGAGATGCATAGTAATTATGTGAACAAAACATAATTCATTTGTACTCTTTTGCCACCTATTTTGGTTTCTTGAAATTCTTCACTGTTATAAAAAAATGCTATCATGAGGGTTTATTTTGTCTAAATCCTTTAATTCAATTATTATAACATTTTCCACAAATTCCTCTCCAAAGATTTCTTCCCTTCTAATACTTTTAAGGGCTATGCTTTTTTTTTTTAAACTTTAAAACTTTATGCAGTTGATCAAATGATCCCTCAATCCCTTGACTAAAAATGATCCAATTAAATTAGTTTTGAGAAAGAAAAACTAGAAAGAGATATTCTGATCCAAGACCTGATATGAAAGAAGTCGCGGATTTCATATTTGGGAACCTGAATGTTAAAGATAATGGTTTAAAGACTTGTTGACATTTTTCACAGAACTGAGGACACATTTTCTGAGAGAAGCAAAACCGGATTACTGGTAGAGAGTTTAAAGCATTATCCTACAGACGAGTGCTCCATTCTGTCTATGGTTTTGGCTTAGGTCACATGATGACTTTCTTACATTAGGTAAAGACCTCAAAGTTTCAAATGATAAATTGATTCTCATTTTCATCTTTGAGCTAGCATATGGTAATCATTGCCTTTTGAAATAATATGTCTTTCACATATGTTTTTCACAATTTTCCAAATTACCTTGGAAATACGCAACTGAAAAGTTAGCCATCCTGTGTGTGTGCATGGCCTCAGCCATTCTATCTACTCAGTTATTTCAAGCTTAAATATGATATCATGTTGTTTACTTAAGTAATAACTACACAATTATAACCCATGCATAACAATCTATGATCAAGGATTTGCAAACAGCTTTACAACCATTACCTCCTTAATCTTTACAACTTGCTCTGAGGGCTTACCTTGGTAACTCTAAGCATTTCTGATTTATAGATGCAGAAAATGAAATAGGCAGGTGAGATTATTTATTTGTAATAGATATTGACTGAGCTGGGAATGAAGCCAGGACTCTGAAGTGTTGTTCATTCTCTAGTCTTGTATCTTGGTTATAGAATCTAATGATTCATTATATTAATTTAGTTACAATAACATAGCAAATTATCTGACACCTGACATTGTATTAGATAGAACCATACTCCTACAGTCTTACAATCAATTAGGTAAACAGTGGCATCTGTAACATATTTTAAATTGAGGGCTTCCTGAATCTAAATTCAATCTATTAAACTAAAACACTAACTGGTAATGTTACCATAATGTATATTTTAGTTCATTGTAATAATTGGAAAAATAGTAATCTTAGAATACCTTAGAATAAATCAAATAGTACTGGCATTTTATTCAATGTGCAACTAATTAATGGTTACATAGTGTAAAAGCCAAGTCATGGAAGGCCATTAGGAAGGTCATGGAAGGGTGAATCAGAAAGTACCAGACCCAGGTATTTATCAGGCTATGGCAAGAGAAAAATACTGGGCCATTCCAGTAGATAAGAAATTCTTCTGTCTGGAAGGCAGATAGGTGATTTTTATGGAGTAAGACAAAACAGAGATTATAATTAACTTCTGGAGAAATAGGAAAACCTAGGAATAAGTACTAAATATAGGAGAACCAGAAGGAGTGCTCCAGATTGTATATAATCAATGATACACATATCAGTGGGACACATATTTGAACCACATATCCAAAAACAAAGATTAACTTCTCTCTGATGTCTTTTGTCTGACTAATTGATTGGCAGACAAGCATTTATAGGTGTGTTCTGAGTCAGTTCTCATCAGAATAATAGAGAGAGGTAATATTAGATGCTTCTGGGCCAAATATTATGAGATGTAAAAAATTAAATTATATATCAGTCAGGTGTCTTTGAGAAACAGAACTAGTAGTATTAAATTGGTGGAAACAGAGCTAATATATATAAAAAGAGATTTATTTTAAGCATGTGGTTTATATTAACAGGGGGCTGGAAAGTCCAAAACTGTAAGTCTATTTCATAGGCTAGAATTTTCCAGTAGGAGTTGATGCTACAACCCTGAGACAAAATTTCTTCTTCCTCAGGGAAAGTTCACTTTTGTAATTAAAGTCCCTCGTCTGATTAGATAAGGCCCACCCAGATTATTGAGATAATCTCCTTTATTTAATTTAACTGAATGCAGATATTATCTACAAAATGCTTTCATAAAAACATCTAATTTAGTGTTTCATTGAATAATTGGGTACTATAGCCTAACCAAGTTGACACACAAAGGTAACCATCAAAACTTCCTAAAATCAATTGCAAAATTTTTAGTTCAAAGAATACATTCATAAAAACCAGGTTATATATATTTTCTAAATATTTGTTAGAGTATTTTTATTGAAGACGTGTGGTGAAGAATTGAGGAGCAATCCTTTTGTAGGGTGTAAATATGTGAAGGCAGAGGCTTGACTAGGACTTAATTGAGGGGTTTTAATCAAATGACCAACAGAAATTATTGTAATATCTGAGTAATAGCTGGAGATCATAAGTCATTGGTCTGATAAGATTCTCAACAGCATTCTAATACATGAATTATTTAATGTAACTGAAGTATTCATGTTTCTTTTATAATAGTTAATTTCTGTGTTTGCAATTCACAATTCACTCATTTCTTCACTAATTTTTGTATGTAATTGTTGTATATATGTCTAGTGGTACCAGCTCTAATCTTTTTAGAGCAAACACATGGAAAATTGTTAAGCAGAGAAAATTTGCTTACTATCTGTTTGCATTTGCTCTACCCTTTGGTTTCCCATTTACTTAGGGCTCCTTTCAAGTTAATTTGTTTTCCAAGACTTGTAGATCAGGTTCAGCAAAACTTGATACAGTGATTCTTACACATGTACTTATTGTGAATGTTCTCAAAGAGAGAGAGTCGGGAAGGCAAGATGGTAGATGAAAAGAAATTGGTCCTGGGTGTGCCTAGTCTGTTTGGGAGAAATGCACCATAGATTTAGTCTAACTAGAGTACAGTGGAGTTCTCAATTGAGCCTTTGGTCAACTTGCACCCTTGGGCATGCAAGGGGAGGCACATAGCCTCTTAGTCAAATTGGCTTCCAGTTGGTTGTGGGAAATTCTAAAAACAGGGAGTAGGTGTGAGTTGTTATTAGCCAGCATTCATAACAGCTAGAGGGTAGGTACTCCTCATCTTATGGAGTATTTGGACAGGGTACCAATGATAAAACTAGCATACATTACAATCTTCTCCCTGCACTACTCAAATCCATTTGCCGATCACATTAAATCCTACCTATCCCACTGCTAGATGGCATTACTGGTAAAGTCTACCAAACATTTAATGAAGAATTAATGTCAATTCCTTTCAAACCCTTCTAAAAATTTGAAAAAGTGGGACCACTACCAAATTCCTTTTATGAGACCTGCAATCCCTTGATACCAAAGCCAGATAAGGACATTCCCATAAAACAAAACTATAGGCTTATATCCCTGAAGAACATAAATGCAAAAATCCTCAACATATCAGCAAAGTGAATTCAACAATATACTAAAAAGATTCTACACCATGATCAAGTGGGATTCATCCCTAGGATGCAAGGGTATGTGACAAAGCTCCCAGTTAACATTGTGCTTAATAGTGTAAAGTTGAAATTGTTTTCTATGATCAGGAGCAAGGGAAATGTGCCCACTCTCATTCTTATTCAACATAGTATTAGTAGTCCCAGTTAGGGAATTAAAAGGAATTAAAGTCACTGAAACTGGGAAGGAAAAAGTGAATTTTTTGTTTGAAGATGACATGATCTTATCTATAAAAAATCCTACAAAATACCTCCACCAAAAAAACTGTTAGAACTCATAAATGAATTCAGTAAATTTGCAGGATACAAAATATATACAAATCAGTTGTGTTTCTATTTACTAACAAGAAACTATTTGAAAAATAAAGAAAATAATCCCATTTATGATAGTATCAAAAACAATAAAATACCTAGGAATAAATTTAACCCAACAGGTAAAATGCTTATACACTGGAAACTGTAAGACATTAATGAAAAAACTGAAGACACAAAGAAATGGAAAAACATCCTATGTTCATGGATTGGAAGAATCAATATTATTAAAATTTCCATTCTCCCCAAAGATATCTGGCCAAGTCAAAATTGCTTAGGGTATGGTTTTGGGTTTTTTTTGTCATTATCTAAACAATTTAAATCTCTTCATGTATATTGATGAAACTCATACAAGTTTTCTAAGTGCACATTCATTTGTAATTTTCATACATACTTTTTAGACAATTTTATCATAATTTTATCACCATGAAAGTTTATGCCAAAGATATACTGTATATATGTTTATTATTTCATGTACATTTGTGCTTTACACATAAAAACATTGAGTTTTTATGATTTTGTCCTGCTTCTGTTGAGAACCCATATCTCTGAGAAGAGAGAGTTTCAGAACTATTGTTCTGAATTCTTTTTTGTTTCTTTATTGTGAATTCTTTACTTCCCAATCTATCCTCTAATTTGCAGCAGTTTCTCCTTGTCTCATACTTAACAAGAATCATTTAAAAATGCCTTATAAAATTTTTTGCAGGTTTTTACACAAATGTATCAACCTGTGACTATCCCAATGATTACAGCTTGATGTGAACTTGAACCATCAAGTAGGGAGTTGGAATTTTCACTATAAAATGTGTTAGTCATGACCATATCCCCACTTGATACTCTCTTACTAGTTTTCCATTGTCAAAATGATTTAAACCTCTTTATGTATATTGATGAAAGTGAGCATACAACATTTCTAAGTGCACATTCATTTGTAATTTTCATACATACTCTATCTATTGGAGCCTTCAAATCAATCTTTCAGACTGTTTTCTATTCTAAAGATTGTCATCTATATAAGTCTGATTTTTATTTCATTCTGTTAGTATAAATAAAAACCACATAGCTGTGGCAGAGGGATTAGAATAACATCTGAATGTATTATGGAAAAACACTTCCAGTTTCCAGACTTCCAGGAAACACAGTGTGGAATCTTCATTTTTCCAACTCTGGTGCCAGTGACTCACTCTTGACCAATAGAATGTGGTGGATGTAACACTGAGACTTCTGAGGACTCTCTGAGTTGGTAAGACTTGCAGTGTCTACCTAAAATGCTCATTTTAGGGGATGTCGGCCTTTTGTATGAAGTCTAACTGTCTTAATACCATCATGCTATGACAAATTTGCTACATGTAGATGTTCTGTAGAAAGAGACCCCCAGGTAACTCCTATCTGTTTTATCCATCCCAGATGAGGTGTCAGCCATGAGAGTGAAAAGCTATCTTATCATCCAGCCCAGCAGAGGTTTCCAGAGACATTATCCTCAGCCACCAAGTGATTACTATCTCAGAGTCCTCAGATGAAAACTTTACAGCTGAACTCAGTCAGTCCACAGAAGTATTAAGGATAATAATAAATTAAGTCACTCTGTCTTGGTGTGATTTATTGCATAGTAACAGATAACTGAAACACTGGGCTGGAATGAGTCCTTGATCGATGATGGTCTGGTGTTCCATTAACTTGGTGACACTTCTTATCCACTCATGAATCATTTCATTTTCCTCCCATATTTACTGTCAACTTCCTGAAATGCAGTTCTTTCTAGCATATATATTTGGGTTAGCAACTCTTTTTCATCACCAATGACCTTCCAGGAAGGATAGTTTAGGTGGACCTAGTAACAGGTGCTCTCTTTCTGATAGTACCATGTTATGTCTGTCTAGGTGGGGCGAGTGATGACTAGACCACTATATGTATTGCTGTTCCTGGGCATTTGTGGCGTGGATGCCATCTGGGTGCACAATAACCACCCAGACATCAGGTGTTTCACAAAGCATGCTCTGTGATGTATGACTATATCATCTCTATTTCCTATTCCCCTCAAGGATACCCTAGTTCCATTTCTACTTTCCTTATAGTCATTCAATCTACATTCACCTTTGATACAGTTGAAAGAACAAGGAAAGCTCTGGCATACTTGTCAGACAACAACAACCTGTGTCTCATCATTCCTAGACAACTCTTTTATCAGTGTGCTGCATCTTAACTGACACCCAGCATCCCAATGCTTAGCTCTTCATCAACCTATGCTTCATTCAATTCAAAGATAATTCCTCTCTCTGATACCTAACAAGAACCAAATAGTAAATACAGACCTATATAGTAAACTAAATGGCAGCTACAACCAGCAGTTCTAATTGGCTATTGGTCAGTTGAGTCAATGGGGGCACTGCATTACATTTTTTCCCCCAGGTGGAGTCTTGAGTCACATCCAGTAAAATAAGCATGAATCTAATTTTTCTTCTCTGGAGAAAATAGATCAGGTGATTTCTCCTGGAACCGACCATTCATCAGGACACAGTCTGACAGATAGCTGAGATTATTCTCTAGCTGTATGAGACATCTCTTGTTCTTATGGGAATAATGTTATCACATTATTTACTGGAGCTTCAATCCATGATGTGCCCTTTTCCCACTTGCCATAATCTTTATAGCTTCCATTTATTACCCATGTTAACCTCTACAATTTTCTCTGTTAGGACAATTAGGTTAGGTTCAGCAGTACTGCTTACCCACAGAGCAGTCTATAACATCAGCCATGCCAAAACTTTCCTATGGCACAATAGAACACAAGTTATTTTTCAAAGGTATATAATTTTCCCCTGCAGATGGCATGAGGTTTGAGAAACCCAGTGGTCTGAACTGTGATTTTCCCTGGAGCTTAATATTAAATCCCTCTTGCCGTATATTTTCCCATTGCATATCCTTAGGGTTTTCTGGGTATATTATGCTAAGGGTAGCCTAGATTTGCTACAGAGATCTCTATACTAGGCTACATTTAAAGCTGACATCTTTTTATATCACCTGGATATGAGATGGAGCACTGTTTACAAGTATAGAATATGTTACCTGTAGAACCCAAGGAGTCTATCAGGCAATGCCATTGGTCTTCACTGTGGAAGAGACAAGATGCAATAATTTGACCTGTGTCTTAGATAAGATATCTGAGCTTATCACTAACTGCTGATCCACTAGAAGTTTTACTTATGGGGTGAACCTCTCCATCTTCATAGGGTTTATATCATTCCTGTAGAAGTATAAGTGTCTTACCAAGACCTTTAATGTGCTCAGGTGGCACGATTAGCATGATGTCATGTATGTAATGGATTGATATGCTGGTCTATGGAATGTTCAGATGATCTATATCTCTTGATACTATCTTTCGACAGAAAGTGGGAGAGTTGATACAACTCTGGGGTAAAACTGCAAATTTACACTTTTGTCTATTTCATGTGCATATGGTTTATTCTTGATCCTCTTTATGATAAGGTCAGGAAAGAATGCATTTGCCAAATCAATGGCTGCATGTCACATGTCACGTTAATCTGCTCTGGCAAAGGATACTACATCTTTGATAATGACTGAAATTTCCTGTATGTCCTTTTCAGAAAAAGTCTGCCAATCTCTGATCTAATGGGTATAAGAGTAGTAATCCCTATCATATCTTAATTTAATTTAAGAGCCGGTGGAAATCAGATGTAGATGGGTAGTAGTAGGACTACTATAAATTCAAAGGCACTGTAGTACCAATATTTTAGACTTTGTGAGTCACATGATCTCTGTTGCAACTACTCAACTCCATTGTTGTCATGTGAAAGCAGCCACAAATAATATATAAACTGATGGACTTATAATAAATCCTTACTTACAAAAACAGATGGTGGGATGGTTTTTGCTTGTGGGTCACAGTTTGCCAACCCCTGATTTAGATCCTTACCAGTGGTACTCCTTTCCACTATCCCATCAGGATACAATTTTTTTTTTTTGAGTCACTCCATTGACTTATGAGTATGTAGGTGCTAAAATGTCACCTGCTTGACCTTCCCCCCTGTGACAGCCCATACTCCTCAAGCCAATGACTCCTTGTGGAAGATAGCTTCAGTACCAAATATGGCTAACCAAATTACCCAGTCAGGGACTTTAGAAGTGACTACTCAGTGGGCACAGTGGACCCACTTGGGACCTGGAGTCTCCTTCAATGACTTCCAGACTGGAAAACTTACTTAAGTCAAGGGTATATTTTACTGGGTGACATCAGCCTTCTGATCATTTATTCCTGGTCAGTTCTGATGACATAAATTAAATAGAATAGAATAGCTGCCCATCTACTTGGTCCCTAGAAACATCATCTTCTATTAATTATCTCCATAGCTTTCTGTAAGTCAGATATCCTTGTCTATTATTCCAATCTCACCTCTCATTGTGATAACTGGATCCTGTTAGCCTCTATAATTTTAGTGAGCTACTGTTGCCTTTGTTATTAGAGAGCCTTGTTCTGTGACAGCTTCTCCATTGTCAACCCTGATCTAGAAAGGAGAACCCCCAGTGAATTTTTTAGTGATTCTGGTGTTCCTCCCATCAGGACAGCAATAAAGTCTTGGCAATGATGGTATATTCTCTGAGTTTTCCACTAGAATATAATTATTTGGTGATTTTTCTAGCTTAACATAGTGTATCTATTATAGTAAACACACTTACTTGTATCCTTTAATTACTTCCTACATTATTTTCTCTGCAATTATAATATCTCAACCTCACTTAGCAAGGTCTAGATCTTCTTCCATACCTCTAAGAACTATCCTAGTATGGAGTTTACCACCTCTTTGGGGTCCTTGTCAGAGTGCTAAATGCTGTATTTCAGAAGCGTGGACCAAAATTGATAAGCTCTCCTTATGGAATATTGTTTTCTATCTCCTTGTTCAAACATACTCAGAATCTACTCCTATGTGTACTTACTTGGTTCCTACTGCTACATGCCAGAGTACAGACCCTTTCTTCTCTTATCAGACCCAGCATCTTCCACCTGGTTTTGCTATGACTCAATCTTTTGCAATAAGCCTAGTGTTTAGGAAAGGAGATAGGAGCAGATACTAAGTGGCAAAGGACTGGGCTAGGAGGAAGTGTTATGTTTCAATAAGGAAGAATGGGCCACTTCTGCAGGCTAAGGAAAGCTGGGGATGGTGGGCCTGGTCCTCAGCTTTTCCTTTCCTCCTGTAGAAGATGAGAACATGTTTGTGTGCTACCAGGCAGGCCCTCAGGCTTTCACATGTGGTTTTAAAATTGCATGTTAATCACCCTAAGCTTTGCACTCCTTTTTTTTTTTGAGAATGTTCATTGAGCTAGACAACATTCATACAGTTCCTTGTAATTATAATTTTCTATGTGTCTAATATCTGATAGATGCTGGCTAGCAAATTCTCTACTGAAGTATCGGGATTTTTCCATAAATGAAATTTTATCAGTTAAGCTGCCACCACTATTAATCAGTTCTCCAACTACAATTAGAGATGAGGCTCTTATTGTTAGCCTGGATATGGTTGATGATTGATCCTGCTTGAAAGCCCTACTTCCAGTACCAACAGTCATAGGTAGTAGCATCCTCTGGGAAGCTGACTCGGAGATGCAGTTTACTGTTCGTGGTTTTTATTGGGAAGTGTCCTTAGAATCAATACCTGTGGAAGGCAGTGGAAGAAACAAGTCTGAGGAGACAAAGACAGTCAAGCTGTGATACTTGTCACTAAGAGCTTTAGCCAACCACACAGAGAGCTCTGGAGCTTAAATGGGCTGTCCTGCACTGGGTTGAAATGGCAGGGCATCCATATATCAATGTTGGTCATCATTGTGGGTGGGTCTCCCTCGGAAGTATGTCACTTTCAGTGAGGCAGCTCTTTATTGCTGAGACAGTTTCTTTAGACAACACTGAGCAGTTGGGTGGTACATTGACCATAGGTATAAATTCTGTTTAATATGAATTCATAGACCCCTGGGGTTACATAAAGGCCTTGTATAATCCACTCCTCAACTATGTTTAGATTTCTGTCCTTAGGGAATATTTCCTAGAGCCATTTTAAAATGATTTATTTCTTCTTGCTATCAAGAACAGTACTTTGCCATGTTGGTGATGTCAGCAGGTACAAAAGGGAATATGCCATCATTTGGTTCATCTTGATTTACATAGGTACTCCCATGCCATTTTATGCTATGAACACAGAAAATGTGAATTTTAATTGAGAAACTCCTGTCAGTTAGCTAAGCAGCCTCTTTCATCTTTGTTGGGAGAGAATCGTAGTATTCAGATCATGGAGGGATGGGGGCAGCTGGATCCTCAGTGGGCTCTAGTACTGGCAGTACAGCAACCTGCTTAGGAAGAGGAATTGAGGAACACCCCTGAACATCAGCCATCTTGCATATTCTCAAACACACCATTTGTATTTTATCAGTGGGCTCTGTTCTTCTCTTTCTCTCTTTATTGTTTCTCTGGTGCTATCCAAGACCCCATAAGTAGTTTTAATTTCAGAATTATCAAATGTTCTTCTATGGTGGGAGCCAGCAACAAGCTAGCTATTCTCCTTTATAAAGGACATGAAAATACCTTCATCAGGATGCTTTCAAATTTGAAACTGCAGCAGTGTCCAAGGTAGACCAGAATTTAATTTCTGCCATATACTCCAAATGACATACTTCTTAAAAAATCAGCTGAGCATTTGGGCATCTTACTCCTCCGTAAAATTTAAGGGGTAATGCCTGGGACATAGGTGTTTGTGAGTCTTTTAGCTTTTTTTTTTTTTTCCCTCAGAATCTCATCCAAAGGGGAATTCTTTATTTAACCCCCACTAGTCCATCTGTCTTCATGTTGGTCCCATGAACAGACTGTTTAGCTTGTCAGTAAGATGGGACTGTTTACAAAGGAGTTAATGGGAACCAGCTCTCTAGTTTCAAACATTTTCTTATTCAAAGCAACAATCTTTTGCTGCCCTCTCAGAGCTCCACAGTGCCTGATATTCATGACTAGAAAGGGCTAAAGCAACACCAATATTCCATCAGGTATATCCAGTTAAAATCTGGTGATGGGTGGACACTGTTATATCTTATTTGATTTTGAAATAGGCATATCTGGCTTTATTCAAGCTGGGGTACATGAAGTGAATCTGAAAGGGCCTTTTTTAAAAAAGATTTTATTTATTTGACAGAGAGAAACACAGCCAGAGAGGGAACACAAGCAGGGGGAGTGAGAGAGGGAGAAGCAGGCTTCCTGCCGAGCAGAGAGCCCAATGTGGGGCTCGATCCTGGGTCTCTGGGATCATGACCTGAGCCGAAGGCAGTCGCTTAACCAACTGAGCCACGCAGGCGCCCCTGAAAGGGCCTTTTTGAGATGCAAAGGTGGGGGAATTCACAGTGCCTGGGTAAATAAAATCTGACTTGTACCTATCTCCCTGGACGGGACTAACTGAAAAGCAAAGGAGGAGTGACGGGAACACTATGCCCCCTTTGAAGTTTCTTGGCTGAAAGCCACTAGATTCTTACTAGAGCTTCTAATCTAAAGAGTAAAACTTTAAATTTTGAAGAAAACCAGGCACCGGTGGTGGTCATGTACTTCACAAATGCCTTGCTTCTTGCTTAGCACGTGCGCTTGGTGTACTGATAAGACCTCAATAAAAGTGGAGACAAAGCTTGACTCAAGGCCTTTCACCACTAGAGCATCTGGTCCCCAGGCGTCTCCTCTCTCTTACTAAGGTGTCTGAAGTAATCTTGTTGTTTGCTGTCTCAGGGTTTGCTGGCCAAACCCCACACAAATGTCAAGACTAGCTTTGAAAATGCTCTTATATGGGCGCCTGGGTGGCTCAGTGGGTTAAGCCTCTGCCTTCGGCTCAGGTCATGATCTCAGGGTCCTGGGATCAAGGCCCACATTGGGTTCTCTGCTCAGCAGGGAGCCTGCTTCCTCCTCTCTCTCTGCCTACTTGTGATCTTTCTCTCTGTCAAATAAATAGATAAAATATTTTAAAAAAAGAAAAGAAAAGAAAAGAAAATGCTCTTGTAGCTCCCAAATGTTGACAGTGCATTATGACTTCTCTGGTAAGGATCCTGTCAGTTTCCCCTTTTATTTCCACTCTTCCATTGTCTTCTATAAAGCCCACCCAGGAAAGCTGGCTATTCCCTTTTTTTCCTTTTTTTTAATCCTCCCCACAACCTACTTAATATCACCCTACTTTGGGTAGCACAAATGTTCTCATTATTGACTACATGAATAGTACTTGGTCTAATAAATCAGATCCATCACCTGAATAATTTCTTGGCATTCAAGAACATGGCTACATAAGATGCCTGAAATTGGAGAGCTCCTCTTCACAGTTTGTGTCATGGTAAGTTACTCACATTAAGTTAGATATTGCTTTTTGATCATCATACAACTAAACTAAGAATATCTATGCCCACATATTATTATGCTTTAAAAGGAGGGTTCTAGTAAAAAAAAAGAATGGGATGGATGGGATTATGCTCTCAGGCTAAGTCAGCCAAATTTCGTCTTTACCCATGGCATTAGATTAATTGTCTTGACATTTTGATGAGACTGCTTACAAATATTTGCAAACATTAGGACATATGGTCTATCCAAATAATCCCTTTAATTCAGCACTATCTAGAATTAGTGATGGGATCTCCTAGCCATTAATTCTGAGGATCTATGTAGCAGAGATTCATCAAGGCTTTGTGAGAACTCTTCACAAAGTGTCACAGCTTTTTAACAGACTACCCTCTAGATGTCCTGGACATCTGGCCATGGCTCTTGAGTACTTCTATGCTTTTTATGTTGATCAATTATCATAAGCAAATTACTTTGTGAATGAATATAATATCTGCCCAGGTGACCATAGGAACATGAAAAGGCTTCCAGTAGTTGAAAAGGAAATGGTTTGATTTCTTTCTATTCCATTTTTCTGGTTGGAGACTGAGTTTCTATCAATGATGCCAAGGTCAGCTTAGAGTTCTCTGTCTATTCACTTGGCTGATTCCCCCTAGAAGTAAGTCTTTTTTTTTTTTTTTTTTTTTTTCCAAAGCCAACAGGTAAGACCTGACACAGAATTTCACAAAGGATGCTCAGGAACCAATCTAGGGACTCAATTTCTCATCAAATTTTCTTCCCTCTTTCTTTTCTTAATAAAAAACTCTTTATCATTTGTAAGTGTGATAGATAATCTTGCCACTGCTTTCAGTTTGTGCCATAAAATGCTGAATTGTCAAAGCAGACTTACCTGAACAAAAATCTTGCCAATACCAAATTCTCTAAAATTTAGCGGATTATGCAAGCAGGTTAGGAGCTTCATATGGAGAGACTGAATTACCCTCACATTGTTCTTTCCATTTACCAAGGTTATTGCTCTGTTCCAGCTCAGTCTACTGCCCTAACGCTTCAGATCTAGACCTATGGCAAAGTCTGTCTTTCCCAAACTCTTTTTATTTGCAACTGCCCCCTTGCATGCCTCCCTGTGTCCATTGTATTTCGTGGGGATTGGCTACTTTCCTATTAATTGGCACACACAAATTCCCTGGTAGAGGCAATTCTTTCGTTTAGCTACCATACAGACCTTTTGTATCTATTTTCTTTCTTCAGTACTTTAGTATCCCTAATTCCTGACTCTTTGGAACTTGTTTGTCAGTATTCATGTCAGGGAGTAGAAATCATTGAATGTTTTTAAGCAGAAAGGAATTCAACAGCAGAAGTAAGGTGCTTACAAAATTGTGCTGGAGGGGTGCCTAAGTGGCTCAAGTAGGTTAAACATCTGCCTTCAGCTCAGGTCATGATCCCAGGGTCCCGGGATCGAGTCCCGCCTTGGGCTCCCTGCTCAGTGATGAGTCTGCTTCTCCCTCTCCCTTTGTGATCTCTCTCCCTCTTTCTCTCAAATAAATACATAAAATCTTAAAAACTCAAAGTTGTGCTGGAGAAGTTAGAGGTCAAGAAATGCTACTGCCACCCAGTGGTCAGGAAAGTGCTACACCACTACTAGCCTCAGTGGCCACTCTCTCACACTTAGTTCATTAGTGGGGACAGAGAGGCTGCTCTAACACAGAACGCCTGCTGCCTCATGCCTATCCGCCTGCCCCACTAAATGAAGAATGGCTCCCACCTCCTCTACATTCCAAATTCCAATGGGCGCACCTCAGTGGGAGAAACTAATCTCATCCAGAAAACTCATTACAGGGGTATCCAGGAAATATAGTTTTTAGCTATACAGTCCCTGTGACATGGGGATGGGAGCAAAAAATGGAGTGGTACATTCCACTGAGTGCCTGATGACAATACTGAACACTATTTTGTAGCACTGTCGTGGTCTCAGAGGGTTATCTTACAGCTTCAATGTCCTGGGACCACACCTGACATGATTTATTCTTTCTGCCTTCTTTCAGCCCTTTTTTAGTCATGTCTTTACAGTAATTTTCCCCTAATTCAAGAAGTGGCAGCTAGCTACTTATACTTTTTAAAATTAATGATAATAGATTAATATTTTCGCTGCTGGTGAAACATTTGCATTATTACTGAATGCTTCTGGAATCATTAACTTAAATCTAGGTCCTTTGGCCAGCCAACATGGGAAATATATTCTTTCAGTAAGATTTTGTAAGCCTCTCAACTTAGGCTTCACAAAACCTGGTTTCTTTGCCTCTGTCCCCAGAAGTGACTCCAAAGCATTATAGTATGAAATAAATCAATCTCTTATTTTGTGATTGGGAAATTAGGAGTCATATTTTTGTATCCTGAAAATAACAATGCACAAAATAAAAGGAATTTATTCTTCTGATATTTCTGGGAGACTAGAGAGGATTATTGTTGGTAGTAATGATAATGAAACTATCCATTTCAAAAGTGACAAAAAAGTTTGAAAATACTTTGGAATGAATCTTTAAAATCCTTTTGTGTTGGCCCTTATGTGGTTGAGTCAGTAAGAACAATCTCAGAATTGCATCCCTTCAAAATCCCAAATTGATAATTGAGCAAATGGTTTAGAATTCCATTTTTAGAACTTGCTATTTATATGCTAAGATTGAACTCTAACATGGATTAAAAATTCTTTGAAAATATCCCCAACATTGTATATCTCATGATAATTATATTCTTAATTTTCTCATTGTTTGTTATCTTGTCTTTCCTTTTATCTTCATTCCTCTCACTCCTTTTGCTTGTCTCACTTGTTCACTATAAAGATTCAATATACTTATTATTTTTTCTTCAGCTGGTATTTTATTGTTTAAAGGAAAATTTTTGTAGCTCAAATAGTCTTTTTTTCAGTAAATTAAACGCTACTACAAAGCTGATATTTTTGATAAGTGTAGAGCTTTTACTGTGATTGTACAGAACGCTATGGTAGGAACATTATTTGGAGCAAAATAGTCAAGATATTGTGACAGGACAAAAGAATAGATCACAGAAAGAATAAAATGCCCCTCTCCCCCCAGAGAATGAAAATTTGGTGTTATTAATGGTACTGATTTTTCACTGAGATGTACAATTCACTATTTCTTAATGAATTCTTCTTGCTAATTAATATCAGACAGCGCAAATCACAGAGGACATAAAGTAAAAAAGTTTTAACCAGCCACTGAAGCCAAGTAAAAAAGTCCTAGGTTTGTACAGAAAGTGTCAGGAAGATGAGTACTTGTTTGCTTTACTAAATATCCCAAATGTGAGTAATATCTAGATGCAAATTTCAACTACATACACTCATTATAAACTAATTGAAAACAGCGCTACTTACTAAACTGAAAGTAATACATGAAAGTGACTGAGATAATGCATTTTTTTATAATTTACCCTGGAAAAAACCCAAATGTCATCATTTCAATAATAATATGTTTAAATGCTCAAGGACATTTTAATGCTTTGTTAAGCAGTAAGGGCTAAGTTATTTGTTTAAGACAGGAACCACCATTGCATTTTTAGCCTGCTTATAAAAGAGGAATATGAGAGCATAGGCCTCAACTCCAAAAGTCTTAAAGGCAACCCCATCTTATTAATGCCCATGCCAAATGCTGTACGTAACACAGCTTGGTACTCAATTATATTTGTTCAATAAAAAAAAGAGCCACCATAGCAGTATTAAATAAGTTGTTCATTGTAAATATATTATAGTTTATCAATGAGAAAAATTTGGATAAAGATTCAATATTTATTTAATCCTACTTTGTGCCAAGAACTGTATTAATCTTTTTTGTTTACTTCTTCCAACAATCTGAGTATGCATTGGGAGGAGGGAAGAGATATGTTTCATTAGTAAGTGATTTTATAGCATTAAGATTCAAACTTAAGAGATGGGAGCAAGATGGCAGAGTAGGAGACCTAGCTATCATCAGGTCCCAGGAGTTCAGTGGGATGGTTATCAAACCAGTCAGAACACCTACAGACTCAACAGGAGATTGAAGAGAAGAAGAGCATCAATGCTAGGAACAGAAAAGTGACCACGTTCTGGAAGGCAGGACGTGTAGAGAAGTGAATTGGAGGGGATATTTTGGAAGACAGACTGCAGGGGTGGGGGGAGATGGCTCCCAGCCTGCAGTAGAGCAGTGAAGCACAATATCAGAACCTTTAGAAGTCTGCTCCACTGAGGGATGTCACCGGAGAGGCTAAGCGGGGGATGGAGCCCTTAGTGGGATAGTGTGGTCTCAAGACCTACAGGGTCACAGAAGGACCCCGGGAGCCTGATCATGGCAGAGCGGGGAAGCTGGCTGCAGAGATGGAGCTGAGGAGTGGGCTCTCAGCTCGGGGTTACCTTAAACTGTGATCTGAGATGAAGTTGGGCCACTGTTCTTTGAGCAGGGACCCCACAAGTGGCAGATCCACGGAGACCCCCTCCTTCCTCCACCAAGAAGGGAGGTGCAGGAACATGCTGTAGGAATCTGCTGGACTTGCAGATTCCACATGGGCCAAGGGCCAAAGATAGAAATGCTTGGTCACAGGCTGGGTGCAGCCAGAGACCAGGGAGACAGGTGTGATTGACAGCTTTTTTCTGAGGGCGCACCGAGGAGTGGGGTCCCAGGCTCTCTAGCCCCTGTGGTCTGGAGACTGGGAAGCCACCATCTTCATTCTCTCCCTCCAAAGCTGTACAGAAAGCATTCAGGGAACAAAAGCTACCCAGAGTGAACCTGAGTGGATTGCTCAGCCTGGATCCTGGCAAAGGTGGGGCAGTTCCACCTCAGACACACACATTTGAGAATCACTACAACAGGCCCCTCCCCCCAGAAGATCAGTGAGAACATCCAGCCAAAACCAGGTTCACCCATCAATGAGAACTGCAGAACTTCAGAGCTTGGGCAATGCATCCTGTGGAATTCATGGCTTCTTTCCCATGATTCTTTAGTCTTTTAAAGATAAATTTTTTTAAATTTTATTTTTTTCTTATTCTATTTTTAATTTTTTCCCTCTTTCCTATTTTAACGTTTTTTAAAACTATTTTATCTTATCAACACCTTTTTTAAAAATTCTTTTTCAATTTTCATTGTTTTAGTCATATTATATCACTTCATTGTATTTAAGATTATTTTTCTATACATATAGGGTTTTTTTTTTCTTTAAGATTTGGGATATGGTTTCTTCTAATAAATAAATATATACCCTAAATATAACACATGGCTTTTTCCTAGTCTCCAGTCTCATCACATTCTTTCCTTTTTTAAAAAAACCAACTTCTTATCAATTTCATTTTTAGAATCTTTTTTAAATTTTCATCTTTGCAGTCATATTCCATCCCTTCTTCATGTATATCCTTATTTTTGTACATATATAAGTTTTCTTTCTTTAAAATTTTGGGAAGCAGTTTCTTCTAACAGACCAATATATACCCAAAGTCAAATGTGTGGTTCTGTTCTATTCACCATTCTAGTCATATATATATAGAGAGACACATAGATATAGATAGAGATATATATTTTTTTCCCCCTTCTTCTCCACCTGGTTTTGGGTCTTTCTGATTTGGTTAGTGTATATTTTTCTGGGGTCATTGCTATCTTTTTAGTATTTTTTTCTCTCATCCATCTATTCTTATCTGGATAAAATGAGAAGGCAGAAAAACTCACCTCAAAAAAAAAAAAAAAAAAAAAAGAGGCAGTACTGATGGCTAGGGACCAAATCAATAAGGACGTTAGTAATATGTCAGAACTAGAGTTCAGAATGACAATTATAAAGGTGCTATCTGGGCTTAAAAAAAAAAAAACATGGAAAATATTAGAGAATTATTTTCTGGAGAAATAAAAGAACTAAAATCTAACCAAGTTGAAATAAAAAAAGCTATTAATGCAGTGCAATAAAAAATGAAGACTTTTACTGCTAGAATAAATGAGGCAGAAGAGAGAATTAGTGATATAGAAGAGCAAATGATGTAAAATAAAGAAGCTGAGAAAAAGAGAGACAAACAACTACTGGACTGTGAGGGGAGAATTTGAGAGATAAGTGATACCATAAGACAAAGCAATATTAGAATAATTGGGATCCCAGGAAAAGAAGAAAGAGAAAGAGGGGAAGAAGGTATATTAGAGCAAATTATAGCAGAGAATTTCCCTAATTTGGTGAAGGGAACAAGCATCAAAATCTAGGAGACACAGAGAATCCCCTCAAAATCATTAAAAATAGGCTCACACCCATCATCTAACAGTAAAAGTTACAAGTATCAGTGGCAAAGAGAAGATCCCGAAAGCAGCTCGGGAGAAGAGGTCTGTGACATAATTGCAGAAATAGTAGACTGGCAGGAGACCAATCCACAGAGACCTGGCAGGCCAGATAGGATGGGCATGATATTTTCAGAGCACTAAGATATATTCAGAGAAAAATATGGAGCCAAGAATACTATATCCAGCTAGTATGTCATTGAAAATAAAAGGAGAGATAAAAATCTTCCAGAACAAACAAAAACTAAAAGAATTTGCAAACACTAAACCAGTCCTACAGGAAATATTGAAAGGAGTTCTCTAAGCAAAGAGAGAGCCTAAAAGTAACAGACCAGAAAGGAACAGAGACAATATATAGTAACAATCACCTTATAGGCAATGCAATGGGACTAAATTAATATATTTCAGTAGTTACCCTGAATGTAAATGGGCTAAATGCCCCAATCAAATGACAGAGGGTATCTGAATGGATAACAAAACAAGACCCATTGATATGCTGTCTCCAGGAAACTCATTTTTGACCCAAAGACACCTCCAGATTTAAAATGAGGGAGTGGAAAACAATTTACCATGCTAATGGACATCAAAAGAAAGCTGGGGTGGCAAACTTTATATCAGACAAATGAGATTTTAAGCCAAAGACTATAGTAAGAGATGAGGAAGGACACTATATCATACTTAAAGTATCTATCCAACAAGAAGATCTAACCATTTTAAATATCTATGCCCCTAACATGGGAGCAGCCAATTATATATACCAATTAATAACTAAATTAAAGAAACACATTGACAATAATACAATAATAGTAGAGGACTTTAATACCCCCCTCACTGAAATGGGCAAAGATCAGCAAAGATATAAAACAAAGATCAGCAAGGATATAAAGGCTTTAAATGACACACTGGACCACATGGACATCACAGATATATTCAGAACATCCCATCCCAAAGCAAACAGGATACACATTCTACTCTAGTGCAAATGGAACATTATGCAGGCTAGATCACATCCTGGGTCACAAATCAGGTCTCAACCAATACCAAAAGATTGGGATAATTCCCTGCGTATTTTTAGATCACATTGCTTTGAAAATCAAACTTAACCACAAGAGGAAAGTTGGGAATAACTCAAATACATGGAGGCTAAAGAGTATCCTACTAAAGAATGAATGGGTCAACCAGGAAATTAAAGAAGAAGTAAAAAAAAAATCATGGAAACAAATGAAAATGAAAATGGAACCATTCAAAATCTTTGGGATACAGCAAAAGTGGTCCTGAGAGGAAAGTATATAACAATACAAACCTTTCTTAAGAAACAAGAAAGGTCTCAAGTACACAGTCTAACCCTACACCCAAAGAAGCTGGAGAAAGAATAGAAAATAAAGCCTAAACCCAGCAGGACAAGAGAAATAATAAAGATCAGAGCAGAAATCAATGAAATAGAAACCAAAAGAACAGTAGAACAAATCAATGAAACTAGGAGCTGGTCTTTGAAAGAATTAACAGGATTGATAACCCCCTGGCCAGACTTATCAAAAGAAGAGAGAAAGACTCAAATTAATAAAATCATGAATGAAAGAGGAGAGATCATAACCAACACCAAAGAAATACAAACAATTATAAGAACATATTATGAGCAGCTATACACCAGCAAATTTGACAATCTGAAAGAAATGAATGCATTCCTAGAGACATATAAACTATCAAAACTGAACCAGGAAGAAAGAGAGAACCTAAACAGACCCATAACCAGTAAGGAGATTGAAACAATCATCAAAAATCTCCCAAAAAACAAGAGTCCAGGGCCAGATGGCTTCCCAGGAGAATTCTACCAAACATTTAAAGAAGATTTAATACCTATTCTCCTGAAACTGTACCAAAACACAGAAATGGAAGGAAAACTTTCAAATTCATTTTACGAGGTCAGCATTACCTTGATCCCCAAACCAAAGACCCCATCAAAAAGGAGAATTACAGACCAATATCTTTGATGAACATGGATGCAAAAAATTCTCACCAAAATACTAGCCAATAGGATCCAACAGTACATTAAAAGGATTATTCACCACGGTCAAGTGGGATTTATTTCTGCTGCAAGATTGGTTCAACACCCACAAACCAATCAATGTGATACAGTACATTAAAAAGAAAGAACAAGAACCAATGATCCTCTCAATAGATGCTGAAAAAGCATTTGACAAAGTACAGCATCCTTTCTTGATCAAAACTCTTCATAGTGTAGGGAAAGAGGATACATACCTCAATATCATAAAAACCATCTATGAAAATCTCACAGTGAATATCATTCTCAATGAGGAAAACCTGAGAGCTTTTCTCCTAAGGTCAGGAACACATGAGGGCTGTCCACTATTGCCACTCCTATTCAACATAGTGCTAGAAGTCCTAGCCTCAGCAATCAGACAACAAAAAGAAATAAAAGGCATCCGAATCAGCAAAGAAGTCAAACTCTCACTCTTTGCAGATGATATGATACTTTATGTGGAAAACTCAAAAGACTCGACTCCAAAACTGTTAGAACTCATACAGGAATTCAGTAAGTGTCAGAATATAAAATCAATGCACAGAAATCAGTTGCATTTTTATACACACAATAGCAAGACAGAAGGAAGAGAAATTAAGGACTCAATACCATTTACAATTGCACCCAAACCCATAAGATACCTAGGAATCAACCTAACTAAAGAGGCAAAGAATCTTACTGAGAAAACTATAAAGGACTCATGGAAGAAATTGATGAAAACACAAAGAAATGGAAAACTGTTCCATGCACATGGATTGGAAGAACAAATATTCTGAAAATGTCTATGCTACCAAGAGCAATCTACACATTTAAGGCAATCCCTATCAAAATACCATCAATGTTTTTCAAGGAAATGGAACACATAATCCTAAATTTATATAGAACCAGAAAAGACCCCCAAAATCCAGAAGAATGTTGAAAAAGAAAACCAAAATTGGCAGTGTCCCAATTCCAGACTTCAAGCTCTTACAAAGCCCTAGTCATCAAGACAGTATGGTACTGGCACAGAAACAGACACACAGATCAACAGAACAGAATAGAGAGCCAAGAAATGGACCCTCAACTCTACGATCAACTCATCTTCAACAAAGTAGAAAAGAATGTCCAGTGGAAAAAAGACAATCTTTTCAAGAAATGGTGTTGGGAAAATTGGACAGTAACATGCAGAAGAATGAAACTGGACCATTTCCTCACAGCACCCACAAAAATAGACTCAAAATGGATGAAAGCCCTCAATGTGAGACACGAATTCATCAAAATCCTTGAGGAGCACCCAGGCAACAACCTCTTTGACCTCAACCGCAGCAACTTCTTCCTAGAAACATTGCCAAAGTCAAGAGAAGCAAGGAAAAAAATGAACTATTGGGACTTCATCAAGATCAAAAGATTTTGTACAGCAAAAGGAACAGTCAACAAAACCAAAAGACAACCTACAGAATGAGAGAAAATACTTGCAAATGAAATACCAGATAAAGGGCTAGTATCCGAAAATCTATAAAGAACTCCTCAAATTCAACAACCAAAGAACAAATAATCCAATCAAGAAATGGACAGAAGACATGAACAGACAATTCTCCAAAAAAAACATCCAAATGGCCAACAGACACTTGAAGAAATGCTCAATATCCCTCAGAATCAGGGAAATACAAATTAAAACCACCGTGAGATACCACCTTACATCAGTCAGAATGGCTAAAATTAACAAGTCAGGAAACAACAGATGTTGGTGAGGATGTGGGGAAAGGTGAATCCTCCTACAGTGCTGGTAGGAATTCAAGCTGGTGCAGCCACTCTAAAAACAGTAGGGAGATTTCTCAAAAAGTTGAAAAGCGAGCTACCCTGTGACCAGCAATTGCACCCCTGGGTATTTACCCTAAAGATACAAATGTAGTGATCCAAAGGGGCACATGCACCTGAATGCTTATAGCAGCAATGTCCACAATAGCTAAAGTATGGTAAGAACTTAGATGTCCATCAAGAGATGAGTGGATAAAGAAGATGTGGCATATCTATATGATGGAATACTATGCAACCCTCAAAAAGAATGAAATCCTGCCATTTGCAATGACATGGATAGAACTTGAGGGTATTAAGCTGAGGGAAATGAGTCAGTAGGAAAAATACAATTATAATATGATATCTCTGATATGAGGAATTTGAGAGGGTGGGGGTCCTAGGGGTTAGGGAGGGGAAAAAAATGAAGGAAAATGGCACCAGGGAGGGAGACCAACTATAAGGGACTTAATCTCAGGAAACAAACTGAGGGTTTCTGGAGGTTGGGAGGGGAGGGATATGATGGCTAGGTTATGCAAAAAAAAAAAATAATAACAATAAAGATTCAAACTTAAAAGAGAAAGTTAGAAACATATCATAGAAGTAAATCTTGTTATGGAAACAGAAATTGTCTCATCTAGCAAGAAGTGATAGATTCTGACTGAGGGGTTGCTGTGCCTTTAGGAGGCTTCTCCAGAGCAAATATGTACTATGAGTACCATTGAGGTAGTAACAGTGGCTGCTGCCCTGGGATGTGGGATTCCTTGTTGCCAGGAGCCAGAGAGCAAGAAAAGGAGTCACCTTATCAGCATAGGAAATTGATGCTGATCCCAGGGGGAGCTAGGGCTACTCTTACAAGTGGAGTCAGTAAAAAATAAGTATGAAACCAAGATGATCCACTTGGATACCTCTTGGGTGCTCTGTTGAGCATCCCACTGGAATGGTGGATGGATATGTGCAGCAACCCTAGCCTGGGGGTTGTCAAGAGCTCACTGCCCTCAGAAATCAAGATTTGATTCATACCATCATAGAACATTATGATCTGACCAGGTGATAGCTAAGGGATGAAGGGAATTTGAAACGAGTAGTGGAGGAGGGAAAAGATGAGGAACAATGATGGACCTGAGATCAACTGCAGAGACCATGGCTATCCCTAGCTTTGTTTATAAACCTCCCTATTCAAAATTGAAATTATTGAAGTTATTAAAAAATTTCCCTCAAGAAGAGAGGCCCACAGGAACCATGGAGGAGCTTTCCTTTGTGTCTGTGCGGAGTGGAACAAAGGGTGCCCTATGGCAGCCATGAGGCGCTCCTCTCAGGGCTAGGGCTGCAGGGAGCAGAGCTCTCTGAGATCTCCAGCTACTGTGCTTTGACTCTGTGGCCACATTTTAATAGAAGTCACACTTTCCACAGGCTGCTCTCACCAATGACTATGGCAGGGATTCAAAGGCAAGCCTGTTCCTGGGAGAAGCAGGATGTTTCTGGCAGCAACTTTGGCTGAACTTTCCTATGACCTTCAGTCAGTCATGTTCCCACCGAATCTTGCTTTTCTTCTTCCTCTGTCCTTTACTCAAGGTCAGATTTGAATCATGATCTGGTGGCTCTCCTAGCCTCCCTTGGATCCTGCCCATTTTCCCTCCTTTCTTGCTTCTTGCAGGGGCTGGACTAACACACATACTTACTGAGTGAAACCTGTCTACTTTTTCACTGAACAGCTTTTGCTCAAGTTGCATAATGAGCTGACAGCACAACATTCTTATCTTAAAAGGCTGACAAGCCTCCTATCTCCCAGAAATTAATCAATTTTTTAGGGCTTTTGAAGAGACCTTTCTAGTTTTTGCTGCTCCTGCAGATAATTATCTTAAATTTTCCTCATTTCTTTGTTCAGTTCAGTGTGATGTTGGGAGGCAGAGGTAGGCAACAGCATTGGGGGAGGAAAAAAGAAGTAATAGCATGTCGAAATTGAATATAAGTCTTCTAAATCTTTAACATTAGTTCTAGAAATAAGTTAAACTTTTTTCAGTTTTAGTTGTTTCTCTTCCTGTGTTAACATAGCTATTTTTCACATGTTTTTCTCATATCTCATGTCTTTTCTTTTATTTCTATTACTAAATACATTCATTAATCTCAACTTGGATTCTTCTCAACTTGGATTCTTGGATTCCTCAACTTGGATTCTTCTCCTTTTGAATGCTTTCACTGATATATATGTATCAGTCATCCATTAAACCACATTTACTGGAATCAACTGTATACTAGATGCAGAATGGGGATGAAGAAATGAATGTAACATGGATTTATCCTCACAAAACTAATGTTGTACTAAATTCCAACCATTTTCATAGCTAGGAAGGACTTAAGGAGAGTAATTCTGCTACTTTTTGCATGGCTCCTATTTTTACTTTTGTTTATCTATGTTGTGACCCAAGTTAAGTGAGTGTTTAGAAATGGACACATAGGGATGCCTGGGTGGCTCAGTTGGTTGAGTGACTGCTTTCAGCTCAGGTCATGATCCTGGAGACCCGGGATCGAGTCCCACATCAGACTTCCCACTTGGTGGGAAGCCTGCTTCTCCCTCTCTCAGTCCCGCTGCTTGTGTTCCCTCTCTAGCTGTGTTTCTCTCTGTCAAATAAATAAATAAAATCTAAAAATAAATAAATAAATAAAAGGACACGTGACCACACACAAAGTATAGAAATCTAAAAATTTTGTGTATTGTCAGATGAAAAATGTGTATTGTCAGATGAAAAATGAAGGACACTTTATGTAACTGCTACTCAGAGGTTGCTATAGTAAGCATATTTTCCCAATCAGAACTTTTTTTTTTTTTGGTAATCATAGAAAACTGCTTATTGTGAGCGCTTATTAACCAATTGAGTTGATTTCTTTTAAGGACAGAGTGTGATTTTGAGTTTTATCCCTTTGGAACTTATCATGAAGCATGATTGCCTGTTTTAATGCATTATAAAAAATCAGAAAATATATGTTAATTCCGTTCAAGTATGCTTATGAGATACTAGGTTTAGAAGACCTGGCATTCAGATTTGACAAAAATATGCTCTCAGCGGCAGGGTCAAAGGGAAAAAAAAAAGAAAGAAAGAACAACATTAACATCTGTTCACAAGTGTTACCATTAACTTCAGTCTTTGTTTTTTTGGTCCACTTTTGTTGGCTTTAAATCCAGATTTCATCTTAGAATCTGATTTTCCCATTCATCTTACAGGTACAATAACTCTTTTTTTGTCAATCTAATATCTGACTTCAGACTATGTGCTATATTTAATTGAGCTATATCTTATTATAGCTCTTCTTAAATCCTAATCTTGAGTTATTTCCCTGTAAATTTAATTATTAAAATTTTAATTTTTACATGTAGTAACATTCTGTCATTGAGAGTCTATGGTTAATATTTTGCTATATTGGATTTACCATATATATATATGCCCTTATAGATCTAATAATACATCTTATTTTTGGATGCATTTCAAAGTTAGCTGCAGACATGACACGTTAGGATGCATATCATTACCTAGAGTTTAATAATTCCTTTTGTTCTATTTGAGTCTTTAGAAGAAAATTTTATATACAAAAAAACTGCTCATACTGTATGTACTCCATTCAGGAAAGTTTCTACAAAGGCTATGACCTATGTAACCTAAACTGTTATGGACATATTTCTTTTTTTTAAACTTCCAGCAGCTAACAGCTCATATTTCTTTCTTTGTTAAACTTCTAGTAGCTAACAGCTTATAGCTCACAGACACATTGACATATGACTGAATTTAGCTGGGACAAAAAAAACCTTATTGGAAGATAAACTTGGTTTAAAATCAGGGTCACTATATGACATCTTGATGGCTTAACTCTAACCATATATTACTATGTAATATTGTCACTTGCCCTTCAATATGGCAGTCAGCCCCTCTTATCCTACACTAGGAGCTCAACACGGACAGAAAAAAAGCTTACTCATCTTTAATTCATAAAGCGTTGATGAACAAATATTTCGCACTTTAAAGAATAAATAGAAGTTACATACTAATCTACACAAGAAATCTGCCCAAAGTGACAATGTATACAAGTATCTTTTGCTTTCTAAATAGATTTAATTCCTGAGATTAGATAGCAAGAGTTTGGACTACAATTTATCTATGCGTTTGTATTTATAAAAATTTTAAAAATAGGCATTTCCCTTAATTACTGAATACATATTCTACCTGTCCAAATACTTCATTTGAGAGACAAGACTATTTTGAACTCTACTTATAACAGAAAGTTAAAAGCCTCATCCAGCTGATGGCCTAAAATTTTTTGGCACCCTAATAACTACTTGTTGTTAGGCAATGACCCTTCAGGATAAAAATGTAATTCCAAATTATTGTGGACTACAGTTTTTTTGAGAGAAAAGCATCAAATAATGGTAGAAAGAACCAGAATTTTGATATGTTAGGGAGTTTCAATGAGAGTGGCTTGGTGTACCCCAGTAAAGGCTTTTCCTGGCATGTCATCAGCAGAGATATCACCAGGGGTGACAAACACCCTCTGGGAGTCATTTCTGGGTTTTATTAATTGTGGAGAGTATACGAACAAACATACTGTATTCCAGGTTTTCAGATTCACCAATGTTGTGAATACTCAGCTCCTCAATTGCTCTGCCTCTTTAACTACATCATTGTCTCATAGTCACACAGTTTTGCACCTGCATCATTGTATTGTGCCGTGTCCTCAGAGGTCCCATCACTGGCTACACTACTGCCAATAACTTCCTTAAGCATCCTGCAAGGGTTTGAAAATATAAAACAAGATCACACCCAGAGAATGAAACAAAGGTGAAAGCAGATCTGGGCGTTCTCTAAATTCATGATAAGAACCAACCAGAATGTTCCAAGAAAAAGACAAATCAGGCTGTCTATTCTTAGGTTGTTCAAGTCTAATTTAGGCCAAGTTTAGAGGCCTGGGTTATCAGCAGGCCTGTGGAAACAGATTCCCACAAAGCTTTTTTTACAGTCTGATTCTGGGATCCTAAATTCTGCTTAATCATTTATCACTAGTTATCTGTTACAGGTCTTTCTCTCCACCTGCTATGACACCTGACACTTATCACTAATCCATCATTTACCTTTCTGGAACCCCCTGTCTCTTGCAGATTCTGGCTTCTAAGAGCAGCACGTCCTATTGTTCTGATTGATTTTACATGCTCTGATATGTCAGGTAACTTCTCTCTTTGGTGCTCCTTTAGTCTTGGTATTGTAATAGTTTTCAACCAACAGCACCCTTTTCTTCAGTGCTATCAGGTAGCCAGATTGAACTGGACCATAATACATTCCTTTACCCATTCATTCATTCAAATATTTATTGGCCATTTATCATATGTCATACTATAAACTCATTAGATGCATAGATATAAAGAGGGCAGGGATCAATCTCCTTCACCTGGATAGGAGTGAAAAATGGGAGAGGAGGCCTACAAATAAGACATAGAAATTCCATTTTTAAGGACGAGAAGTTTCCTACTGCCGGTAGTAATGGATAAGGTACAAAAGGGCAATGCAGGCAGATCAAGCAGCAAGTACAAAGACATATGGTATGAAACAGCAGAATGGATCAGAATGGCTGATTCAAAGCTAACACCTAACATTGGTGGGACGTGAGGTTGAAAAATTAAAAATAATACCAAATATTTATGTTGTAATTTTTTCTATGAATGTTACATATCTTAACCCTCTACAACTGCTCTATGAGGGAAGTATACTGCTTTTAACATTGCTCCTATTTTGCTGATGTAGGAATACAGGCAGAGAACAGCTAAGTGAGTCGATCAGTTTGTTCAGCTAATAAACTAGAGAGCCAGGATTCCATGCGGGCAGTCTGCATCCCGCCCCCCGCCGATTTTATTTTCAAATTCAGTTTTTTTTTATTAGGTAAAATGTGCATATTGTAAAATTCACACTTTGTATGTGACAGTCTAGGAATTTTGACAAGTGCATTTGCTCTTCCTCCATATGGTGGCATATATCAGAAGTTCTTTCCTTTCTACTGTCGAATAGCTTCTGTTTCATGAGATCCATAATTAGTTTATCTATTCATCATTTGGTAGGTATTTTTGTTGTTGTTTTTCTTTTTTGATAGTTACGAATAAAATTATATTGAAGTCCCTGTGTGATCGTTCCAACATCTGGGTCATCTCTGAGTTTGTTTTTCATGATTACCGTATCTCTTTAGAATGTCACATTCCCCCTCCCCCCTTTGCTTCTTTGGGCATCCCATAATTACTTATTACATTGTGGGCATCATGTGCAAAACAGTAGAAACTCAAGTAAATAACATTTATACTTGGAGGCAAGCACTCTTATTCTTTCAGGCCATTAGTGTGGGATATTAACTCAATCTAGTCAGGTGTTGAGCCAAATTTGAATGTTGTAATGCCTTTGCTAATCGTCAGTATAGCACAGGCTCCAAGTCCTCTGGAATTGTCTTGTGTTTAGGATGGGGGTTAGAGTACCATAGAATTTCACCCCCGGCTCAGTGTTTCTGCTCCACCTTCAGGTTTCAGCTCTTCCTGAATACTTGTGCCACAAAGGGAGCACGTGAACATGTGCTTTCTCCACGCCTTTCCCTTAACTCAAAGGCAGACACTGTAGTTTGTTACTTGGGACTTTTAAGTCTTCTATGAGGGGCAGAGAGATTCTCTGGTGTTCAGGTCCAACTTCAATCTTAAGCAGCTCCTGTGTGCCTGAGCCTCAGGGGAGGGATTTTCTCAGGATTTACATCTCTTCTCCCTGTGGCCCACTCTATCTTGCTTCTGTGGCAGAATTTACATGGGGGAGAGCATTCTGCCCCTTTCCTGGTGGTATTAGGATGGGATGTTGGGTCTTTTTCTGTTCTTGGGTAAAGGGTTTTTCCTTTTATCTTTCCCAAAGCATCAATATACCTTCACCTGAAGATGCCAGGGTTTGCTGGTCCTCCTCCCAGTGTCTAGTTTTTTGCTCCCTTGTGAGGAAGGTCATGGGCAGGGGTGAGGGATTGCATTACCCTTCCCTTAGTGGTGGTAAATTCTCTCTTCCATGTCTGTGTACTGTGGGCTCTCTCTGGTCTCCCATATAATTCCCCAATCTGCCTTTCATTAAAAAAAAAAAAAAGATTTATTTCTTTATTTGAGAGAGAGTGAGCAAGAGAGAGCAAACAATGGAGGGGTAGAGGGAGAGAGAGAATCCTAAAGCAGAATCTCCCATTGCCTGACGTGGGGCTGAATCCTAGGACCCTGAGATCATGACCTGAGCTGAAATCGAGTTGGCCACTTAAATGACCGAGCCACCCAGGCAATCCTCCCACCATCTTTCTTGAGCAATAAGTGAGATCCATGGAAAAGAGACCATGATGTGTACATATTCTGCTTGAGTCTAGGGTTTCTAGAGATTCTATATTGTCACATTAGATTGCACTTTAAGATATCCTTGATTTTTTTTTAACCTAAGTTTTATCCTATCTGCTTGTATGGTTGATAATGCCTCTTCCTCCCATTGCTATTCCCCACATGAGAAAATTTCTGTTCCATGTCTCCTTGGAGAGGTCTGCCTCTCTTTGGAATTCAGGCTGCTTTATTGTCTTGAAACCATAGCTCTTTGATAGATTCCGTGAAAGCTATGACTTTGTAGTTAATTTTCTTATTGTTGGGATGGAGCAATGCTTATTTCAGCCTTACCCCCAAAACTAGGCAGAACCCCTGCTGTGCTTTTAACCATTACATACCTAAAGTAGATGGGAATTAGAAAGATTAGGGCTTGCATGTATGTATTCTAATAAAGAAGTTTAGTTTTATCATGATGGCCAGGAGATAACAAAGGATTAATTAATTAATTTTTGAGAGAGAGAGAGAGAAAGAGAAAGCCTGTCGGGAGAGGGGGAAGAAGGGCAGAGGAGGAGGGAGAGAAGATCTTAAGCAAGCTCCTTGAAGTCATGAAGACTCAATCTTCACTACCACAAGATTATGAACTGAGCCAATCTCACTACCACAAGATCATGAACTGAGCCAAAATTTAGAGTCAGACATTAAAAAAAAAAAAATGAGTCGGACACTTAACTGACTGTGTCACCCCAATGCCCTGCAAAATATTTTAAACAAGGGAATCACATAATCATATTTAGGATATAGAAAAATAACTTCAACAACAGTGTTAAAAGCACATGTTAGGGGGTGCCTAGGTGGCTCAGTCATTAGGTCTTCATCTTGATCCCAGAGTTCCAGGATCCAGCCCTGCATCAGGCTCCCTGCTCAGCAGGAGGTCTGCTTCTCCTTCTCTCACTCCCCCTGCTTGTGTTCCCTCTCTAGCTATGTTTCTCTCTGTCAAATAAATAAATACAATCTTTTTTTTAAAAAGCACCTGTTAGAAGCAGAAAGATCAGTTAAGTTTGAAATAGCTAAGGATGAAATAATGAGGACTTGAATAAAAGGAAATGGGCTTGAAAAAACTGTCAAGAAGTTTTTCAGACTCAGTGACCAATAAGTTGCAAGAAAGAGAGGATAAATCAGTGTAACTGCACATCTTCATTGACCAGTATATTTATTGAGTGTCCATTTCATTATCAAACATACCTCAGTTTGAATAGAAAATTAAATGATATTGTCAACTTCAGCATGGGGTGATTGCAAGGTTTCCAACTTGAACAACTGGATAGTTAATAACATGATTGAAACATGTTTAAATGGAGCCAGGACTGGAGGTAAGAGGATGTACTTAAAGAAACATTACTAAATTTCACATTAGGTGCTGATGTTCAACAGAGAGCTGAATATATGGATCTAGAGAACAGAAGAGAGGACTAGGGTAGAGAGAAAGATTTGATGATTATTAGTGGTGTTGAAATTTGTTGGTATAAATGAGATTGTCCACAGAATGTAAATTTACATGAATTAGGGAAGGGCCTAATAGAGAAGAACTGTCAGTTTATTGTACAGAAAACTGTCAATTTAGTGTAGAGAATTGGAAGAGAATGGAAGAGAAGAAAAAAAGAGAAGAATGGAAGAAAAGAAAAAATCTTTTAAGTATGGAGTAGTCAATGATGTCTAATGAAGCAAAAGGTAAACTTAAAATTAACCAGTGGATTTCCAAACCCAAATAACAGAAGAAATTGAAAATGAAGCCCCAGAAGGTATATTCTACTGATTGGGGAATTCAAAACAAGTCCACTTCCACATGACTCTATGCTTTCCATGCCATATTATGAAACAAATACAAAACATTGGATTTGGAAGATTAAACTGTATATGGCAATGGTATGTCTCTTCAGAAGATAGTATTCTTTTCTTCCTTTTTTCTTACACTTACAGCTTGTTAAAAAAATTGTGAAGGCCACAGAATAAATAGAACTGTAATTTATGTATTATAATTTATTCAGCTGATTTAATATATTATCAGATTTTATGTTTTATTGTGATTCATGTTGTTACAAATACTCTCTCTCTAGTAGTATGGACTGTGCAGTTACAGGAAGGGACTGGTGAAGACCAGAAAAAAGAAAGCTTTAACCTGGGACCAAATGGGGTGTGTGTATGACTATTTCATTGCATCAAAGAATGTGATTGATTTTAGAATTAAAAATTCTATTCTGGGAGAGTCATCTCACATTGACCTATTCAGAACACTTAATTTTTCAGTATTAAAGAGTCAATATTTATTGTCTTCAGTGTTCTCTCTTATGAGTGAATTTAAAATTAGTCGTCTTGTGTTCCTGCATAAAGTAAAATAATTTGATTTATGGATTTGTGGCTCTTCCTAACTGCATTTTTCTCAAGTATGAGATTTTCTTTTCTTTAAGGTTTTTTTTCTTTTCTGCAGATTTTTAAACAATGCTTGTTCTTTATCCATCTTTTATATTTGATAGCTTTACCTCATTTGGACGTATTTCTATTGTTGAAGCAGGACACTTGTGAAATGTCCTTTTTGCATGTCCTTCCAGGACAATTGTCTCTAATCTCCCTTTTTTTTTTTTTTTTGGCACTGCAAACCTTTCTATTCATTCATTCTTTGTTTTGTTTCTGATTATATTTAATGTAAACCATCTGTGACCTGTCTAAAGACCCCTTAGACTTAACACTATTGGCAGTGATTTCTCTTACCCTTAACTATGCTCTGGACTTAGGTTTAGATTGTCCCTATCTCCTCAGAGCTTCCAGGTTTATTATTTCAAACTGTTCATTCATGTGCCAGTCACGCTTCCCTCACTCTTTGCATAAGCCTTCATAAAAATATCTCTTGTTATGCTGTGACTTTTGCTCTTTCTTTCTCTGGGGTTTAACCTGGAAAGAAGAACAGGCTCTAATTCCTCCATTATCTTGGGAGTGGGAAGTAGTGACTGTTGCTTTTATCTCATCTGTTTGTAATCCATCTAAAAATACTTAACCCTCAGTTCCACTGAGCTCTCCTTATTTTTTTAGCAGATGTTGAAGAAGTACTGTTCATTTTCACTGATTTCTTTCTCTCTTTGTCCTGATTATTCTTCTTTCTCCCTATTTTTCCTTCCATCAGTGGCATAGAATTAATCTTTTTCTTCCTTCTATTTGTTAAAGTCCTTTTCTTCCTCCATTGATTTTAGGTCCAAGAGGCATATCTTTCCCTATTATTTACCCTTGCATGGGTTTCCACTGAACCTAATACAGAAGAGTTGTCAACTCTTCATGCACATTAGAATTACATGGAAACTTAAAAGAATGTACCAATTTTTGGTATGGACACCAGCTGAATTAATCTGAATTGTGGTATACATTTAAAATCTTCTCAAGTGATTTTAATGTGCAACCAGGAATGAGAACCATTATCTACTTATTTTTAGCCAGCTTGTGTTCTCTTACCTTCTTGTTTCAAGTAAGAGAACTCATTGAGGATATCTTTGCAGGACCTTTTATTTTCCTGGTGGTAAAACCATATAGCTTTTGCAAATAGGGTTGATAATCTCCCCTGAAATTGATAGGACATTTATGAATCACATCATATTTCCTATCACTGGATGAGAGCTAGGTAAGGCAGAGGAGAGCAGAGAAGAAAACCAGGGGAAAAAGATAAATAAGTGGCAGGAGGAGTAGACAGAGAGACACATAGAGAGAAATGAAGGAGAGGGGCGTCTGGGTGGCTCAGTCGTTAAGTGTCTGCCTTCGGCTCAGGTCATGATCCCGGAGTCCAGGGATCGAGCCCCACATTGGGCTCCCTGCTCGGCAGGAAGCCTATTTCTCCTTCTCACTCACATTGCTTGTGTTTCCTCTCTAGCTGTGTTTCTTTCTGTCAAATATTTTATTTATTTGAAGCAGGAAGCCTGCTGTGGGGCTCAGTCGCTTAACCAACTGAGCCACCCAGGCACCCCAATAAATAAAATATTTAGAAAAAAAGAAAGAAAAAAATGAAGAAATGAAAGAGAAAGGACAAAAGTGTTCCTCAATGTGATAAATCAGGCAGGGTTGCTTGTTCCATGGAATGATCAGAAACTCTGGGGCTAGAGGTGGGACTGGGAATCTTTGCCTGAATCATTTTCAACATGACCCAATGCCTCTTGAAGTTTGAGAACAGTAATAATGGTCAACAAAAGAATTGACAAATTCCTCTAGAAGTTATCACTCTTTTAAAACTGCTTTATAGCACTCACTAATAAACATTGAACACGAAAAAAAAATCATTGATGGTGGTCTTTAATAAAGAAGAAATGTGTGTGTGTGTGTGTGTGTGTGTGTGTGTGGTGTGTGTAGGTGTGTGTGTGTATGTGTGTGTGTAGGTGTGTAGAAGTGCATGTGAATGAGAGTGCATCTCTCTCCCTGGAGGTGCAGCTTTCTGCCAGTTGTCTTGCTCCTCTCTCAACCTTGTCTAAGAAGTCCTCCTTAGATAGGGAGTTCATTTTCTTTGGAGCCTGATAATTTAGTCTGGGGATGAGTATTGTTCTTAATAGCTTAGTATTCCATGTATAAAGAAGGAGAGAGAATCCTGTTTGGCTTACAAATTTGCTGTGGGAGATGCAGGTCATTAATTGCTCTGATGATTGTACTTGGAAACCAGTTTTCCTTCCATTTGTATGCTTAATTATGAACAGCTGTATATCTGCTCTTTCTATGAATTTTTCTAATGGTTCCCTCCTGAACATGTTTTAAATTTGTGGGTTCTTCTACTCCTGTCAATCCAATGTTATTTATTTTCCATCTTCTAAGAGTTTTTCCCAATTCCTTTAATGTTGGTCACGTCCTTCATTGGTTTTAAATACTTTCTATAATTTTAAGGGTTTAGAATAAGAGGGAGGTCAGAGAAATGAAACCAAAATTGATCAAATATTGCATTAGTCAGTAGAAAAAAAGAAAGAAAACCATAAACATTTGATTAACTTAAGCAGAAAGAGATCCTATTGAGAGGATATAAGGAAGTTTGCAGAATTGCCCTAAATCCTACAGAACCAGTTTCAGAAATTTCCAAAGCACCTGTACTCTAGAATCAAAAGAGGCTGAGAGAATGAAAATCTGTTATTTTGAGAATCAATAGTAGGAGGGAGGCAGTCAAGGCTTTTTCAAACTCTTGGTCTATGAATCACCTCTGGCTTGACTTTTCTTTCTGCAAACATGACCCAACTTTCCAGTGATACACTCATTAATTACCACCTTAAAAAGCTCTTGTATATTTAACCTTGCATTGTGTCAGCTTGCCAATCTTCAACAGTGACTCACTCTAACATCTGTTTTTCAGAATTTATTCCCAGGTTGCTAGACTTTGCTGAGTAAACTTTCAAAACTATGTTGACTAAAAATTCATGCTAACTCAATTCTGACTCATGAATTCATCCATGTGTTTTTCTTGACCTTCCTTTCATCTTTCTCTTCATCCTTTGTCCTAGATCATCAGGAAAGTGGACTGAGAATACCTGATTTTAACTCCAGGTTTGTTACTTGTTAGTTTGTGATTTAGGGAGTGACTCTTCATTTTATCCTGTCCCAATGTTGTCTGTGACTTAGGGATAATATTTAAAGTATAGGTTCTTGTGGTGATGATTAAAATAAGTGTGCAAAATTAGCTTCCCAACAATATTATGCCCACATATGGTAACTATGTAATGCTTTGTATGAAGAGCAATCAATTACCTTTATTAAAAACATATTTACTTGCTGATTTTTTCTATGGATGTGCATTTCCAAATTTTTAACTTTTTCTGGACAGTTTGAAATTTCTACTGACACCTCACACTAAAAATATCTATAATGAGCCACCTCTTTTTCTACCAAAACCTCTCTTCTTTCTGACTTAGGGCAATTCTGCTGAGTTAAGAGAGATGCTTCACTGTTGCCTCACCTTGTTATTTCATTCCCATTATTTTTGTATCATCATATTTTTAGATTTTTTCTCTTTCACTTTGACCAAGAGCATAATATGCTGTCCTATAAGTTTGGTGCTACCAATCAGAAACTAGAAACCTTGCTTCATGTCATAATTCACCACCCAAGATGAGATATAGTCCCTGAGAGAAGAAGAAAAATCTAAGTAATCCAGGCTACCTACTCACTGTATTTGTTTACTTTTAATTCCAAGAAATTCTACAGTTCAGTCCACAAACCCATTAGGCTATGCTTGCATAACAAATATTACATCTGTATCTCAAAGCAGATTATATGCCATTTTACTTGTGTTTTCCTCGTATGGTGATTGGACTATCCATCTTCTATTGCTTCATTCTAATAAGTGTATCTAAAATCCCAGGATGATTATTGTGATTGTTCTCTCTGCTCCCCAGTGCAGATGTCAATGTGTACTTGCAGAAGACCCCTCCATTTCTTGGAGTCCTTGCTTCAGTGTGCTAAATGTATTAAATGTCTGATCCTTCTTACCTAAAACTCTCACATTAAAATCAGAAAAAAGGATTCTTATAAACCAACTACAGAAGCAGGATTTGCAGTTCTTGTGTTCACAATTGAGGTAAAAAAAATCTGCTGCCATATAATGTTCAGAGTTTTCTCTTGTGAGAATACAGATGGAAGATGCAGCTGCTTTCCTCCAAATCAATTTCCTCCCATTGGTCCTTTGTTCTCCTTTTTTCCCTAGGAAATTTCTTGTTTCCTAACAGTGTGTTTTCCCACACAATCTACATTATTTTTATACAGTAATTCTTGAGTTTCAGTTTTAGTTTTAACACTTTAGATGACATCCAAATTTGTCTAACTTTCATGGGAAATAATTAACTATATTCTTTAACCTCAAAACAGAAGTCTTGGATTTCCTGGGTGGATGCTGAAGTGATTTTGAAGACACGGGAATTCAATGTGTAATTAGTAATTTATATAACTAATAGGTCTATTTGTCAGAGACTCAGATCCATACATTCTAAATAAGGGAAACAAATAACTAGTGCCACTTAATGATTTGGAAACTTTGCTTTGAAAAGTCAAATAATTATAAATATTTTTATGAAACAGGATTGATATCACTTTATCTTTGAATAGGTTTTGCTTAAAGGAATAGCTCAGTAATACATGCACTCATTTTGTACCAGTGCATCATGTAAGTTTAAGCAAATGTTAATGTAATCAATTTGAATAATATGCATATATAGATATATCTTTCTCTTAAAATTGCCCCACCACTGATTGGTGATTTTATGAGATTTTAAGAAAAAGAGTATATATGTATCTATTTCTATTTTTTTCTTAGGTTGGCCTGGCTAGACATAGCGGATATGGTGTGTTGATAAGAAGGCAGTAAAAATACTTTGGGAAAAATGTAGCATCATATGAAATTCTCTTTTGTAATTTCTCAAAATTGGTTTAACTTATATGCATTTTTCTATGGGGAATTTCATACCCTTGACGTAAGGCTTTAGTCAAGCATGGAGGCAACTATTTAGGTCGGGGATACAGAATTACTAAGATCCATCTGGTTTGTGTTATAGATTTTTGCAATACTTTAGAAGAATGTATTTCTTTTCTCATATTATGAGCCACACAGCATACATTTTGAAAGTAATTATTTGGTGAAAAAAGGTATGTATAAGGTCAGAAGAGATGGTAAAGCCGGGAAGGACATCAGCTTCTATGATGTAATGCAGCAGCAGTGAGCTGCCACCAGGCCCAGGCTCTTGGTGCCTGGGGTCTGGTCAGTCACGCTACAAATATGCATTGTTTCTAGGTGCTGGAGACACAGCAGGGGGGAAAAAAGGCAGACTTAGGACTCTTTCCAAGCTGCTTACCTAAGTGAAGGAAGCAAGTAGGGAATGTGAAAATAAATAAAATGATTTCAGGTACTGAAATGTGTTATGAAGACGAAAAATAATAGTAGAGAACGATGCCAAAGTGGGATGGTCAGGAAAGGCCTTTCTGACAAGGTGTGCTTCAGTGAAGAGCTGAATAATGAAAGGGACAGCTGTGTGAAGATCTGGGGGAGATAATTTCAAATATGAAGAACAAGTGCAAAAGCCCTGATCCAGAAAACAGTCTGGTGTGTCCCAAAGCTGAGGGAACAGGCCAGCACCTGGAGAGAAGTACACGAGGCAGAGGGTGGAAGGACATGAGGTCAGGAATATTCTCAAGGGGAAGATCACCGAGGACTTTTAGGGCATGACACAGAGTTCAAACTCTTATTTAAAAGTCACTGGTAGCAGCGCCTGGGTGACTCAGTTGTTAAGCGTCTGCCTTCAGCTCAGGCAATGATCTCGGAGTCCCAGATTGAGTCCCAGGATCGAGTCCCTCATTGGGCTTCCTGCTCTGCGGGAAGCCTGTTTCTCCCTTTCTCCTCCTCCTGCTTGTGTTCCTTCTCTAAGGTACTGTTTCTCTGTCAAATAAATAAATAAATAATAGATAAATAAATAAAAACTTAAAAATAAAAGTAACTGGCAGTTTTTAAAAGGGTAGAGAAATGATACAATTTACACTTTAGAAAGATCATTCAGGCTGCTGTGTGGTGGCTATATTCTGGGGGCAGGAATAATCAGAAAGGTCGTTGAAGTGGTCCTCCTGAAACCCAGAGAGAAATGAGAGAGGTTTGGACCAGAAACACATTGCCAAAGATAGTGAGAACCTGCATATTTGGAATATATTCACAGGAAGAGATGACAGGACATGCTGATGGGTAGAAAATAGAGGCTATGAGAAAAGAATCACAACTATTCATCTCACTTCTCAGGTTTTTTTTTTCCCCCCAGATATATTGTTTTGTTATAAATATAAAGCAACAGCTTTCCCTCCCTCCCCCTCACTTTTCGATTCCATTCTAAATGATCATATGGCCTGCTTTCTTAATTTTTTTTAGTTTGAGTATAGTTGACACACAATGTTACATTAGTTTCAGGTGTACAACACAGTGTTTCAACTTCCCTGTGCCTTATGCTGTGCTGCCCACAAGTGTAGCTAAGGCCTGTCACCTACAGCACTTAGAATACCACTGGCTGTATTCCCTAGGCTGTGCCTTTTATTCCCATGACATTCATTCCTTAACTGGAAGCCTGTGCCTTCCATTCCCCATCACCCATTCTGCCCATCCCCATTCCCTTCCCTCTGGTAACCATCAGTTTGTTCTTTATATTTTAGGTCTGATTCTGCTTTATTTTTTTTTAATTCCTTTGTTTTGGTTTTTAGATTCTACAAATAAATGAAATCAGATGTTTTTTGTCTTTCTCGGTGTGATTTATTTCACTTGGAATAATGCCCTCTAGGTCCATCCCAGTTGTTGCAAATGGCAAGACCTGTCCTTTCGTATGGCTGTGTAATTCTCGTCTGTGCACGCGCACGCACTCTTGTGTACACACATATATACACCACGCCTTCGTCATCCATTTGTCTATCGATGGACTCATAGGCTGCCTCATATCTTGGCTATTATAAACAATGTTGCAATAAACATAGGGATGCATATATCTTTTCAAATGAGTATTTTAATTTTCTTTGGGTAAATATTCTGTAGTGGAATTATTAAATCATGTGGTATTTCTATTTTTAATTGTTTGAGGAACCTCCATACTGTTTTCCACAGTGGCTGTATCAGTTTACATTGACACCAAAAGAACACAAGTGTTCCTTTTTTTCCACATCTTTACCAACACTTATTATTTTGTGTGTTTTTGATTTTAGCCATTATGACAGGTATAAGGTGATATCTTATTATGGTTTTGATTTGCACTTCCCTGATGATTAGTGATGTTAAGCATCTTTTTGTGTTCCATAGCCTGCTTTCTTAACTTCTTTTTTTGGATATCACACCGTGAAATTCAAAACTAAAAAATAAGCAAATAAAAAAAGGATACTTTCATAATATCATGACAAAGAAAACCATTTATGTTTGTGTGTTTTCTTTTTGAAAGCCTGTTTTGCCTTTCCTCTTCCACAATACATGAATAATGAAGCTTAAGGACAGAACAGTTGCATACTTAGCATGTCCTATCTATATCTACATTTCTAATATCAGCAATGGAAATAGGATATTACATTCTTTTCCAAGTTAAAGCTAATTGTTGGCTTGAGCCTAAGGAAACTACAAGAGAAGTCATAACAGCAATTACATTTTGTATGCTGACTTTTTGCCTGGTTCTTCATACTTTGTGTATGTTAACCAATTTAACGCCAAACAATCCTATGATGTATTTGAAAGGAGAAACTGAGGCACTGAGATAGAGAAACTTGTCCAAGGTCACAGAGTTAACACATGATATAACTGATACTCAGTCTTAAACAGCCAACTCTAGGGGCTGCACACTTTCCCACTGGGTACTAATATTCCTTCTCATCTTGGAGCACTTTCAGAAATAGTGTAACAATGACTGCTATTTCTAGCATGCTCTTTAATAGTAAGAATAGAAACAACACAGCCTCTTACTCTCTGAGACAAGAGAAAATAACCCAAAAGTCTCCTTGACCTCTGATAATGAATAATATAGATATCCATTCATGCTGGCTTCCCTTGTCTCTAAAAGTAAATTCATTCTAATTTTTTAGTACGATGAATATTTTAAAAACATAAATCTGAACTCTGAATGTAGAAGAAGGTGAGTCTGTTGTACTTTTTGGATGTCATCACCTTGAAATCTCACAACGAATCTCAAAATCCTCCAAATTTCCTGTCCTCTTCACCCAAGTCTCTCCTGGATGCCTGCTCACTTCTTTCCCAGGTCTTCACACAGTAAATTTGTCCTGGCCTTCTCTGCAGAGATAGAGTTTTAATGCTTTCTCAAAGAGAAATAAATCACATTATTCTGTCAATTCAATTCCAACTTTCAGCTTCTATCAGCCACTCAAAAACCGTTTTTATGCCTTGGAGAAGATAGAGAAGAACCTCTGTCAGGTTTTCTTTGTTTGCATAAATGACAGATTTTAGTAGTTTTAGTCTTAACTTCTAATTCATCATCAGAAGGAGATAACAAAACAAGCCAAGTTTTCCTTAAGATATTTTTTAATTTTTTATAATTTTATCCAGTAAATATGTAGAATTATTAAATAATTGTCATATGATATGAATTATTTGGTAGAATTGTTATATAATAAACTGCACATACTAAAAGTCATCATCTGGGTGTCTCAGTTGGTTAAATGGCTGACTAGTGATTTTGGCTCAGGACATGATATTATGGGTCATGAGATCTAGCCCTGCATCTGGCTCTATGCTCAGTGGGGAGTCTGCTTGAGATTCTCTTCCTCTGCTCCTCGCCCACTTTCATGCTTTCTCTCTCTCTAAAATAAATAAATAGTTCTTTAATAAAGAGTCATCATAGTGTGGTAACTTTTGACCAATACATTCACTCATAAATTCATTACTACAACACATAAATGAACATTTTTGTCACTACCTCAAACTTTTCTCTACCCCCAATTCTCAGATAACCATTGATCTGATTTCTGATATTATAGGTAGTTTATGTTTACTAATATATTTCATAAATTTAATCATGAAGTATAGACTCTATTTTTCCTTTTTGAGAGAGAGAGAAAGAGAAATATTGGGGGAGGGGCAGAGGGAGATGGAGAAAGAGAATCCCAAGCAGGCTCCAGGGCTCGGTCTCACATCCTGAGAACATGACCTGAGCCAAAATCAGAGTTGGACGTCTAACTGACTGAGTCACCCAGGCATCCCAAGTATATACTCTTTCTTGTTTGGCTTCTTTCATTCAGTATGATTTTGAGTTCATCCACATTGTTTCATGGATCAATATTTTTATTTCTGAGTGGTATTCCATTGAAAGGATATAGCACAATTTGTTTATCTATTTACCTGTCGATGGGCATTTGAATTGTGTCCAATTTTGAAGTTTTTCAATTAGAGCCTTTAGGGACATTTATGCACAAGTCTTTTCATAGACCTACATATATTGCAGGGTTATTTTTAATTTTTTAAGAAACTGACAAACTATTTTCTAAAGTGCCTAGACATTTTGCTTTCTGACCAGAAATACGGGAGAGTTTCTGTTGCTTCATGTTCTTGCCAACATTTGGTATGTCAATTCTTTCACTTTCAGCCATTGTACAAGTAGTGTAATGGCATTGAATTAAGTTTTTATTTAGAATTTCTGTAAGTAATAATCTCAAAGATGTTTTTATATCTTTATTGCATATCTTTTATTGTTAATTCAATTCCCAAATGTTTTACCCACTATTTAATTTGGTGACTTTTCTTATTATTGAATTAGAAAATCTCTTAATAACACCACACACAAAGGCAAACTCAAAATGGATGAAAGACCTCAACGTGAGGCAGGAATCCATCAAAATCCTGGAAGAGAACATTGGCAGTAACCTCTTTGACATCGGCCACAGCAACTTCTTTCAAGACACATCTCCAAAGGCAAAGGAGACAAAAGCGAAAATGAACTTCTGGGACTTCATCAAAATAAAAAGCTTCT